>CM071876.1:28636850-28677995 GCA_036759665.1 Gynandropsis gynandra | reverse complement strand
AGAACTTTCTCGAGATTCCAGTTCCTTTGATTTTCTCTCAACCTCTGAACTCTTTCTACGAACCTCAGCAAGCTTAGCATCAGTAGCACGCAACTTCGCCTCAACCTCAAGCGATTTTCAGTCAACACTTGTAGCCAAGGCGTTCGCCTCAGCCAATTTTGAATCTGCTGTAAATTTAATGTCAGCATTTTCAGAGCGTAGTTCATGGAGAGCCTTCTCCAGCTGCATAAATAATCATAGCATTATGACGCATAATGTGAAACAAGATCTCTTCCCACCCATAAGGATGCTACGCAACACCACTATAGAATCAATAATTGTTAGATAAAATTTGAACATTATAATTTCAGGGAAACATGAAGAAAATGAGAAAACTATTAGATCTTCGTAGGGATTAGCTGACAATCATTAGAAACAAATAAGTACTGCTACCTCAGAAGACCATTACAAAAGCAAAAGGATTGATGGAAAAAATTCGTGAAAGCAGGATTCTTACATTGAGTTCACATTGAGTTCAGACGAAGGCAAAAAGGAGCAGAGAAAACCCTAAAAAGAGAAATCTCATATGAGCGTGAAAGGAAGAGGTGCAGGAGTAGATCGCGGAACCAGTACCTTGATTGTGATTCGGCCGATCATCTTTTTCTACTTCGTCCACCCATTCTGAAACGATCGTTTGAACCTATTCCGCCTCTTCGTTTTAGTGTCTCCTCTCCCGAAAACCTCCATCTCCGTCGATGTCGAAGCAGACGAACACTGTGTCGTCATCAATCGTCGTGCTATCGCGCCGCACCACTGCAACAATTGAAGGAAATTGTTCCCTGATTTGTTATCGGCAGCACGCTCATGGACTATGATCCCGCCGACTCCACCGCCTAGGGTTTCAAAATCGATACCACACCCAAAAACAAAAAAGTCGAGATTAACCGAAATTCATAAGGCCAGATTCAAATCAGAAGTGAAGAAATCACAAAGAGAAACTTCAATTAAGATGAGATGCATACAGTTTCGATAGCAGCAACGACAACCTCATTTTTTACCTTAGCTCGCTTGCTGGGTCGAGGCGGTGAGGCATTCGCCGAAGCAGAGAACCGCTTCGTCGTCGCTGAAACATGCCCTTGGTTAGCGGAAAATAGGTCTGAAACTCGCATCTTCTCTTACTTCTTCTCAACTGTGCTTTTGAAACTCAAAGGGAAATCGTGGGAAATCGTGGGAGATATCGTGGGAGAGAGAAATATTAATGTTGTTCTGATGAGGTGGAGGGCTGAGAGGCAAGAAGCTGAATCAAGTTTAAAGGGTGTGTAGATCTATTGTGGAGGAAGAAGCTGAAGCTTTATCCGATTAGTATGGCAAAAGGTTTGGACGATTTCGCCGCTGCTTATGAGAATTTGAGGCGGCGAAGACAGGTTCCGGTGAGGAGAGAGTGTGAAGCCGCATCACATAAGCTTCCACTACCTATCTCATTAATTAAATTTTTTAATTAAAACATTGAAAAGAGATTAACCAGTGGAGATGGGGAGACAAAAGGACGAAATGGCATTAGATAATTTTAATGATTGTACAGGGAAAATAATTTTGTAAATTTTTAATAAATAAAAAAAATAACAAAATGATGACGTGGAGGGCTGAGGAGCCTCCTTCTGCAACAACTATTATATATATAATTTGATATTATTATTAATATTTAGATTTATTATTATTCATTATTATTAATATTAGATATTATTAATGATATATTATTATATTTATTATCAGATATTATTATTATTACGATTAGATTTTATAATTATAAACTATTATTATTAACATTAGATATTATTAATAATTATTATTGATATTACTATTATTGTTAATTTTATTGTATTTTATTGTTAATCTAGAAACAACAACAACAATAATAATAATATGATCATTATAAACAATGTGCATAGAACGATGCAAATCATGTATTATGTGACAAAACATGAAATTTGTATATAAATTTCATAATATGCATTATGTATCTTAGCTTATGATTCATGATTAAAAATTATAACAATCAAATTCTAAATTCTGATATATTACAGAATAACATATTAGATTAACAAATAATTAAGATTCAACCAAAAAATCAAAGATATAACAAAATACAATACAATTTTATAAATTATAATTAAGGATTTTCATCAGTTGAATGTTGATTGAACACAATTACATCCATAATTATCGTTTTGAAAAATTTACAAACGTTTTGAACAAATTAAAAAATATTCATTTTACATGTTTTATAAACAAGTAGTTTATTTAACATGAACGTTGTACACAAACGTTGTACACACAACGTATATACAACTCAAATTACTAATAATAATAATAATAATAATAATAATAATAATAATAATAATAATAATAATAATGCGAGACGTCACCTTTATAAGGTGCGAAGTAAAGAAATTGTTTACAATCACCTTTATAAGGTGAGTTTTGTAGAGAATTACGAAATTTGGTTATTTCACGGCGACAATTGTAGCGTTAAAGATAGTCTGTAAAAAGCACAAGCAATGAGAAAAAATGAAGAGCTTCATTGTGAAATGTTGACGACCAATCTATAGGTGGAAATGGTGTCAGATGTTGTTCCTAGAATTGTTAAGCAAACGCATAAGAGATGTAAAAAAATGAAGCGTGTCGATTTTTCAACCTATTAGATGCGGGAAACAACCTATATATGAAGGTTTTCGTGAAGGTTAGTCTCGTTTTTCATTGTCATCAAGATTGATGAGTATAAAAATAGACTACAATGTAGCTGAAAATTGCATTGATTCATTTTGCAAAATCATGCGTGAATATTTATCAAGAAATAATCAAGTTCGTGAGACATATTATGAAACAAAGAATGTTCTAAAAGATTTGAGAATGTCACATGAGAAAATTGATGTTTATAGAAATATTTTCTTGTTGTTTTGTGAAGAAGATAAACACCTGTTAGAATGTAAATTTTGCGGTGTTCGCAGATTTTTTTCCAAAAACTCATCTTCACGAAAATATATACTGTACAAAAAGATGTTCTGTATGCCTATAAAAAAGGTCGAGAAGGTTATATGAATAAAAAACCGTTGTGATAATAAGATGGGATGCAAGACACTCGATGGATTAAGGGATAATGCAACATTCCGATGGTATGGCTTGGAAGGATTTCAATGAAATATTTCCTGAGTTTACGTATAAAACGAGATATATTTATCATTTTCTGTGCACCGATGGTTTTAGTCCATATGGACAATTAGGAAGTTCATATTCTCTATGGCTAGTGATATTGTCTCCATATAATATGTCTTCCGATATGTGTCTGAAAAGAGAAGTGATTTTGTCTCCGTATAATAGTCCATATGGACAATCAATGGTTGAAGGATCTAATGTTGAACAATACTTGTTAGAAGAAATCACATATTTCAACATAGTTTATTTCAAGTCATATATTTCCACGAAACAGAGAAGATCACTCAAACTATCTCTATCAATATAATCCTAAGTTTGGTGTGATTCCTAAGATTGTTTACAGTAATTGGACGTATAATAGGGAAATCCGAAAAATATTGACCGACTCTAGAGGAGTATAATCACGTCCACACATATATTTTATTAATTTTCAAGAGCTATTGCATTTCGAAAGGTACAAAAAGATGACAAACGATCTTTTAATTTACAAATATATTTATACACACACACACACACACATATATATATATATATATATGTTAACATACTTTCATTACAAGATTTTTGATGAAGAAGTAATAGGTACATATCCTATCTAAACGTAGATGAACTCACCAAAATGAAAGTTATGCATTATGTCTCGTAGTTGAAATATTACATAAGTACACGCATTTTCGTTTATATACATAAAATAATTCATGTTATAAGTAATCATTCATTTTTATATTGTATAGGTTAAGGATTGCGATGAGATACATCCTACCTAGTTGAGAGATTTTGCTAATGGTGTTGTAAGAAATGTTTGTGTTGTCCAATTATGTTTACTCGGGGATACACATTCCGCACTTATGAGTACAAAAAACTTAGAAGCACGTTCAATTACATTGTGTTAATAGTGAAATAAAGGATGATAATGTCTACGTGATTTTGCACCAAATCCAAGAGGTGGATTATCTTGGTTTTGTTGGATTGAAGAAAATAATTTTTAAATGTTAGTGATTTGATCCAACCATAGGATGTGGTACAACAAAAAATCGATCGGGAGGAATTGATATCAACCCGATATGACAATATGCAAAATATGATCCATTCATCACAACAGGTCAAGAAGATCATGTATGTTATGTTCTCTATCCAACAACATTGAAAATGTTGTAGACAGGAGTGGTGGGTCACGTTAAGATTAAACCGCAGGGCATCATAAACAAAAAAGAAAAAGAAGATTTGTTGTAATTCGATCGCTCTAAATCCATATGGTTAATTGATACAGACAATCGGAAAGCGATTCTTACAAGAATTGGCATAGATGGCGAATACATCTGTGATTATGAAGACGTTGAACTGGAAGATGAAGAAGATGAACATGGAAACGAATTTCATGCACCATTTAACGAAAACTCTCCAACTGAAGAATCAACTGAAAAATATATAAGAATTGTGTAATTGTAAATTGTAATATCAAAATTTGTAATTTTATTTTTTTACATCATGTTTTCCAATTTCAACAAGCATCTGTTGGCAAATATAATTAGAAACATTTCATGATTTTTCATTTTGCAACGGGCTTCCATTGGAAGTTTCCAACAGATGCCCATTGAAATGTGTAAAAGTGCCAACGGATTTTCGTCAGAACGATTAGATATTCCCAACGGATGCCTGTTGGAAATTTTCAACGGGTATCCGTTGGAAATATTCAATGGGTATCCATTGGAAAATGGTCATGATGGTTATGCTCCGCCTAATAACCTCGTTGCATCAATTCGATGTTTTCCAACGAATGTCTGTTGAAATCAAACGTACATCCATTTATTTTATCTGTTGCCTCGAGAACAAAATTTTTAATGGGCATCTGTTGGAAACCCAATATTCATGTTATGAATGACTTCCATTGATTGGACACATTTTCCAACGGGGATCCATTGGCATTTTCAATGGATTTCCGTTGGAAAGTTCTATATTTAATCCGTTGAACAGTTCATTGTCAACACAATCTCAAAACCAAAACATCAATTTCTCCCAAACATAATTTCTAAACACTTAAACACAATGAGAGCTTGATGATTTATCGATCTTGGTGGTTTGTCGGTTCATTAGGAGTCCCGCCACAACCACCTCTGCCATCATATCGGATTCCTTCACCTACATTGGTACCACCGATATTTGATGAGGAAGACTATATGGTGGATATTGAAGCTTTGGTCGATACTTTCGATAAGCGTCCCATTATTCCCATCATTGATCTCGAACGTCCTAACGGGACGTTATGGTAATATATTTTTTATTTATAAACAAAGATATTTCAATTAATAATAAAAATTATTTAATGATTTTGTTTACACAAGTAGGTGTGATATGGGTGATGTTCTTAAACACACGAAAAACAGAGGTTATTATTCCTGGTAGGTGGTGCCAGAGGTTATACACTACCGACGGTGATGTACATTTATCATAAGTGTATTTAAAATCAGATTTAATTTAATATCATTATCAAAATTTATTAATAACTTGATTAATTGAAATTTAATTATGTAGCGTGCATATAGATGGTGGAATAAGGACACATCGTGCATATATACCTCTCGGATGCACGATATGCAGGCTCAGTTGTGCTTGATGATGAACAACGTCAAGCGCAACTATTATAACAAGAATGCCTGATTTTTTGTAGTGTAAAACAAATAGATGTTAATAATGTTTTAATTTTAACTAGGGAATCTAATTGAGGAGGTATTTATGTTGCAAACTCACATACTTATTGACAAAGAAACCTTAGTATGATCTGCAAACTCAAAAAAGTTTTATATGATCCAAAGCAAGTACCGAGAGCATGATATTATGAGCGCCACCATCTTATTAAGTATCACGAATTTGTCAACTCTCTTGCCAATGAGTCGTTATTCATCATATGTTCTTCTTCCATTCGGCTTTTTTACCTCATATATGTTGATGTTCTCATTATTACTGGAAGTTAGGATTCTCAAGTATTTTCTGGGAATTAAGGTGACATGAACATCTAAAGGTCTTCTTCTCATGCAACGAAAGTTTATTCATGATATTCTTCGTCGTGCAATCATGGCTTCTTCCAATTCAGTTTCCACTCCTATGGCATCATCCACTCGTCTTACATGATCTTCCGGAGGGCCTCTTGATTATCCTTCAGAATACCGCAAGACAATTAAAAGTCTTCAGTATCTTTCTGATACTCGACCAAATATTAGAATCATAGTGAATCGTCTCTCTCAATTTATGTGTGCTTCAACATTTTAACATTGGTAAACTGCGAAACAAGTTCTTAGTTATCTTGTTGGTACATGAGATGGTGGGATTTTCTTCTCGACAACCAATTAGGGTCACACTTCATGCCTTTCGTGATGTTAACTTGGGAAGTGATCGTGATGATTTTTTTTTCACGAGTGCATATATTGTTTACCTTGGTGGTTATCCAATTTCTTGGTCTTCAAAGAAGCAGAAATGACTTAACATTCTTTCTTCCACAGAGGCAGAATATCGCTCCACGACTACCACTTCTGCCGAAGTATGATGGGTTAGAAATGTTCTGAGTAAACTTGGATAAATGTTTGATTCAACACCTATAATTTATTAAGAAAATATTGGTGATATGTATCTCTCTTCAAATCCGATTTTCACTTACATATGAAGCATCTTGCTTTGGACTATCACATTGTTTGGAGTCAAGTCCAAACCGGGTTTTTTCGTGTTAGTCATGTTAGTTCTACCGATCAACTTGATGATCTCCTCACGAAGCTTCTACCTCGAACATTGTTTCATTTGTTATGTGTCAAGATAGAACTCACCTATTATTGATCCATCTTGAGATGACATATAGTCAAATAATATAATTGTAAATTAGTCTCTAATTTAGTTGATTAGGTTGATCCTGAAGAAGATAGATAGTTAGTTTTCTGAAACTTTCATTTGTATTTCCACACAATTCTTAGTACAGAGGAAAACCCTATATATAGAGATTTGGATAAGGGTTTGTGAAGAGAGAAAGGAAAAAATATTCCGATGACACTTCATTGGCTAATCATCCTTGAGAATGGTGAAACGATTCTTCAGAGAAATCTCCTTCAAGGCCGTGGTAACAGAATGGTGTGAGGAGGCTGAGGAAGAAGATGAACCCACGCGTTTTTGTTCTTCTGCTGTAACAGAAAGGTGTGAGGAGGCTGAGGAAGAAGATGAACCTACGTTAAAAAAAACCCTATGTATTCGAAGTCTCTGAATCAAACTGAGTATTTGCAATCCCTTTTCCTTTAGCCAAAACCCCTGAAGGAGAATAAGGCTTTGAAGTCTTCCTTTTTGAGACCAAACCTTCTGAATCCAAACCAGTTTCTGACCAACTCAATCCCTCTAAAGCAGGACAAGGTTTAGTTCCAACTATAACAACAGATGACATAGATGTATCCTTAACATATCCTAATTTTCTAAATTGGTATGAATATAGAGTACCCTAATCATAATAAATAACCCTTTCAATCTGTTATATGATTGGTTTAATCTTAATTTGTAATCATTAATCTTCGAGAATTGTGACTGATTTGATCACGTTGTGGCATATATATATATATATGTGTTATATTATGGGAAAGCTTGCACATCTTTGGAATTCTTGAATTGTCCTCCATGACCCTCAAGAACGTGAGATTGATTTTGGAACCTCGCAACAGAGTACGTTGGCATGTGGGGTCAGTATCGGTATGACTTTGATGTTTTATGAAAATAAAATATTATAATTCGAAACATTGATACAGTGAATTCAAACCATATAGCTAGTTGTTTGATTGGTCAGTGAAGTGTAAGTTCATATTACCTTTCAATCTCAGGCGCTTGACACATTTAATACGACGATGGTGTCACCTATATATTACGTTACGTTCGCATCGTTAATACGGTAGTGTTCTCAAGGAACAATCTTAGATGCTTTTATACCATTTGGTTTATTTTTGTTTAGCAATGGAATCGGAAAATGTGTTTATTGTGGTAATCTCACGAATATTTGTAATATTATCTCTCAAATTGGCGCATGTAGATTCCGAATGCTCAACTTTTCACCATTCCGGAACAACTTCGGAAGTAGGAGTATCCACCATCACCTCCATAAGGTGGTTACACATGTCATCACTCAAACACATTTATACTATACAATATATACTTTTATTTCAAATAAAAATGGTTCGAACCATATAGTAGAAGAAAACAAATAAAATCAAAATCAAGATAAATACGAAATGAATAATAAAGTTTATCGAGACCCGCTACATACACGCCTTCATATGATATGTCGTGGGTTCCGTTATTGCTCAATCTCATTGCTTTTGTTCCTCGCTATTACATGTCCATCCACAACACCCTCAAAGGGTGGGTACGAAGACGTCCTCAGTGAGAACAATATGTGCATGAACTCCATGTCACATATGCTCCCACTCTTGAATGCGTAACTTAAAATAATCTTTTGCATCACACTACAGACACACAAATAACTCTATCTGACCTGATTTAGTATCCCAAGTCTAAGACAAATACCACAACGAATCATAACTCACAGAGTCCACAAGACTCTAGCTCGAGCATCCGTTCATAAAGTCCAAAGGACCCCAACACACTGAAGATCTCCCAAGGTCACAACGTACCCCAGCCATCTATACAAACAATACTTCGTTGCTCAAAACGTTACCAGCATCCTAACACAGTACGACGTTGGCAGATCCACTGATCTGATTAAATACAACGATTCGTTGCTCGAAAGATTACCATGACCCCAACATGGTATGATGCCGACAGATCCAATGATTTGACTGAATACGTTGTTTTCCCACTCGAAAGGTGATCATAACCCCAACACGGTACGACGTCAACATATACACTGATCTGACTAATTACCATGCTCTTTCACTCGAAAGGTTATCACCATCATAGCATGGTACGACATTGATAGATCCACTAATCTGACTAAATATAATGCTCTATCGCTCGAAAGGTTATCAAAACCCCAACATGGTACGACGACGGTAGATCCACCGATTTGACTAAATACAACATTTTGTCGCTCGAAAGGTTATCATAAACCCTACAATACGGCTTCGCCCCTGATCCAAGTGTCGGAGTACTAACTTCGTCAATTTGATACTCCTAACATGAAAACTCTCACCGACACGGTTGCACGCACCTTTTTTAGAAGGTTCAAGTGTGAAATCACTCGATCAAGCACACAAGAAAAGATGTTCACTCGACTTTAGTACTGAACCCAAAATATCGACGTTCTTTGACCTCGTCACTTGTTTGAACGTCAATTTTTCAAATAGTTTCTAACCACTTTAGTTTAACCAAAACCAACTCATATACATGTCACCAATCATCATACGACGATTTTAGGCTTTGATCAATTATTAACTTATATGTTTCAATCCCCTCTTACAAATTTCCTAAAATTTCTACTGTTACCATTACTCGTTTTAATCGTAAGAATTTCTCCGCAACAACAAAACCAAATTTTGATTGGAAAGATCATCACCTTAATTTTCCACGATGACTTCACAATTCATTATGATATTACCAACAACAACACGAATTGGTTTTTGATAGGTTTCCAAATCAAAATTTGATATGCTTTGATATCGATTTGATAGAACTCCAATAAATCTTGAACCTAAGAATGGATCGAAAATAAAAAAAGAGTAAAAGCATGTGTTTGTGGTATGTTCTAGATCATTAACCTCCTATGGTGTTTTCGAGATCACCAATCTCCAATGGTTAAGCCAACATATTCTTTGAATTGACTTTGTTTGATTTATTCCTCCTTTCCAAAAGTGGACGGTCCTAGGCTTTATATAGCCAAACAAACTCATGACTCAAGACTAATTACAAGAACATAAAGAACTTGGATTCTTGATTTGGCAGATCGAGTCTTTAGCATTCCTTCTTGTCTTCTTGTTGTTCGTCTTGAATCTTTCTTATCGCTTGGCGTGCTGGCTCTTTGTACTTGGACGAGTTAGGTAATGTTTGTGTTGACTACTTTGGACGATTTAAAGGAACAAGTTCTTATCAAATCCATCCCCTTCAACATTTACCTTGTCCTCAAGGTGGAAGTATGGATATCTCATTGTGGGATTGTCCATTGTCTCCAAAATGATATCTTCTTCCGGAATTCCGTTCCAACGTATCTATAATTCTTTTTATTTCTCGCTTACTAGTTGCAACAAAGAATTGCAAAATTGTAAGCCTTTGGAATTGCTCTGATACCAGAGGATCATGGAGGCCACGGTGGTTTAGATTTCAAGAATAAAGACAAAGAAATGGAATTGATACCAATTGATGTCTCCTTCTTTGCGAGAGTTGAAGTTTTTTTTGTTCTCTTCGGCTATAGAGGTTGAATAATAACTTGAGAGTGGTGGTTGTTGCACCATGAGTGATGGTGATGTTATTGCTTCCATTGACATATAAGAATTTTCTTTCTCTTTCACCATTTCTCTACTTTATTATGCCACCACTTTGTTCACTTTAGTCATCCCTTCTTGCATCAATCTCGAGCATTCCATATATTCTTCTTGTTCCCTCTTGATCTTGGATAGGTCTATCTCCCAATAGAAAATTTCATTCAAACTCAGCTCTTCTTTAGTTCGAAAAAATTCGTAAAAAATAAGAGTAATTGATCATCTTTCCTAAACAATCTCCAAAGAATATTTCTGTTGGAAAGGTAGATATCACTTGCGTTGTGAGAAACCTCGATGCTGAGAAAATGCTCATGTACTGCTTGAACTTGGAGATTGTGCTCATGCCATTTCCTCCAACAAGTGGATCATCAAAATAAATTATGAAATGCATATGAATGTCTCCAAACATGATAAGAGAAGATGGATTAATCAATAGGATCTCGTAAAACTAAAATCAAGTAGAGTCATGGATAATTTTTTGAACAAACATCGAGGATTCTGACGAAGAGCATATAATGATTATTTGGGGAGTTGACACACCTGACTCGTGGAGGAAGGTGTGAATCTAGTTGGTAAACACATATACAGCTCCTCGTCTAAGTCTCCATTTGGAAAGACATTCTATACGTCTATTTAGTTTCCCAATTATATATCACAATGCTGGCCAAGATGATACACACAAAAATGATCTTTACAACATGAGTAAATTTCTCAATGTAGTCAATCCCTTCCTTTTTCAAATTCTCGAGCAAAACCAAGCTAGCTTTGTAATGCTCAATCGACCCATCCAATTTGCGTTTAATTTTGTAGATCTATTTCCAATCGATGGTCTTTTTTCCCGGTGAAAGTTGTTGTAAAGTTAAAATCTCATTATTCTATAAATCAGTGATCCTCTTCTTCCAAATTTTTATGCCATTTTGATATTTAATTTCTTATTGTAATTTCATGGCTCAATGGTGTCAAGAATCACCAAAATGTGATGTGTCGAGAATGAGATAAAAAAGATAAATAAGGATTCAAACCTGAGGACATAGAAAGAGGACGAGTAAGAGTATAATGAAGGAGTGAAGATATTACAAAATATGTCACATGCGACTGTAACAAAAAGACTTGTACTTTGTTCCGTGTCCTTGGCTGAATTGTTCAACAGCTGAAACTCTAACATGCACAGTAATATTCTGAGTGTCTTCATCAGATTCAGATAGAAAGATCGTTTTTTGAGAGATCGAGGAAACTTGGTTATGTGCATAAGAATAGTTTGGTGAAGCACGAAGAAGCTATGTGTTGACCAGATCTGTAGAATAAGAGTCTAGTGAAGAACGAGGAGGTTATTAACATTGACCGGTAAAAACTAAAGAAGTCATTAACATCGATCGGTAACTGTGAAGTTAGATTGACATGCTTTGGTTTGGTTGTTGTGAACAAAGATGCGGTGCTCATGAATGGAAAGATATCTTCGTGTAATAGCACATCACGAATGTAGATTTTCTTGTACAATATCAAATACATGTCACTCCTTCTTCTCGTCTAGGTACCCAAGAACAATGCATTTACGATTGCGTTTAGCAAAGTTTTCACGAGTTGTAGACTTGGAATGAACGTAGTATAGGCAAACAAAATCCAAAGTTTCTCATATGATGCTGACTTCTCAAACAACAGTTCATAGGGGCTCTTTCTATGTAGAAATTGTGATGGTGTCCTATTCATAACATACACAACTGAGAGTACATAATCTCCCCAGAATTGAATCTGTAAATTGGCCCTAAAAATGCAGAGATCATGCCATGTTCAAGATATACAGTTATTTTTGTTCCACGTGCCCATTTTGTTGAGACGTATTCACAATAAGCTATTTGATGCAATATTCCAGAATATTCAAAATAAGACCACAGAGCCATAAACCATGTTCCATTGTCAGAACGAATGGTTTAACTTTTTGTCCAAATTGTAAAAGAGCCATTGCACAAAAAATCTGAATAAGACGAGCAAATTCATTTTTTGCTTTCATGAGATATATCCATGTCACTCGCATATGATCATCCACAATCGTGAAAAACTATCGTTCGTTTTATTTTTTTGGGCTTTGATATAGTCCCCAAACATCACAGTGTATGAGATCAAAAGAATTCTCAACTTTATTAATAGAATCTAGAAAACACATGTTGTTTATTTAGCTCAAAAACACAAATCACATGGCTAAGCCTTATTCATATTAGAATCCAAAAACTTTAAAAAACAAACAATAAAGAAGAAATCTGCTTGGAAGGTCCAAGTCATGGATGCTAAAGTTCTTGTTTGTTTTCCACATTCACATTATGAGTAGAAGTCGGCGTGACTCGACGAAACTTAAATACCAAATATTACACTCTTCACATGTCCCAATTAAGATCCTCGTGGAACAATCCTATATGACACTATACACATAACTAATTTGTCAATACATGTGTTAGATCGTACAAGTTGTGAGACGGAGATCAAAGTGAACATTAGAGAGGAAACATAATGCACGTGATGCAGCAACAAGGACTCGGTGATAAGTAAATCTTCAACTTGTAAAGTCTTAGAGTATGATCCATTAAGTAAATCAATTGGATGTGCATTTATGGCATGAAAGTTTGATCATAACGCGAGACCACCCGTTATGTGATGCGAGGCACCCGAATCAATAATGAAATCTCTTATATGCGTCTTACCAAAGAGACTGTCCGACGAGGAAGGGTTTTGAGTATTCAGAAATCTCACCAAAGATTGAAGTTGTTTTCATGCTGCAACTTATATATACGGCTAGCAGAATGTGCAAAAACTGGAGAAATAGTTGTGTTCTCGTGTTGTAGACCAGTCATAGAAACTTGGCCAACAGATGAATTGATTTCGATCGATATATTGCGTGTCTAGGGTGTGTTTCGATTGTCACTGATGTTCTGATACCATGATAATGTTTTAGGAATCGAAAATGTGTTACGTGTAATAATCTCATGAGGTTTATATACAATAAAAACTACGACCGAATAAGAATCTAATTTAAACAACAAGACAAATATAGAAAACATAATATGGTAAATATAGACAACAATAATATATACGTGATATTCTCTATAATATTCGTAATATAGATTGATATATAAGATACAAAGTTTCACACACATGTATACTTTATATTCATTTACACGATAAAATAGGAACATATATGATGATAGCAAGATAAATCACGAGTTTTCTTAGACATTCTGGTACGAAAAACTAGCTATCTATCTTTTCTTTTTTACTTTAAAGTTTCATGGGAGTTTTATGTATTTATTTACATTATCAACAATTGGATTACTATCAATTCGTCACAAAATCTAGAAGTTATGCAATGACTTAAACTTGATCAATTGATGTAGGTTCATCGGGAATTGAAGCACACGCCATTAATAAAAGGTATGTAATGTGATCCAAATATCAAACAAACATGAGGTGTTAATGGGGATTGTGAGGAAATAAATATCTTGAAAGAATATGTTATATAATTACATTAGATGTTTATTTTGTTGAATTAGGGTTTACCATTGAAGTCTTCTCCACAAGTCAATGGAATTAGGGTTAAGAAATTAGAAACACGATTGAAGTCTTCTCCACGAGTCAATATAATGGAATTAGGGTTTAGAAAATAGAAATAAAATTGAAGTCTTCTCCACAAGTCAATGGCATCAAGAGGAATACACGTAGTTTGTACGTAAAAAGAGACTAAAAAAAGGAGAAAAACAGTTAAGGCGTTAAAATCATGAATAAAAAGAAATAACCAATTTGGATGACACAGCCATTTACTGACCCCTGAAAACAGCAAACTGTTATGATTTTCTTTTTCTTTTTTCTTTTTTTTTGTAATAAAAACATATTCTTCCTTTTCAACAGACACTTGACCTAAAACATAAACAACAAACAGGACGAGGAAGAAGAAGCAGAAGAAGAAGTTGTTTCAGCCGTTTAACTTCATTCTCCGACAAAACTCATCCTTCCGTACAATCTCTCTCTCTCTCCCTCCCTCTCTCTCTCTCTTCTTTTGTATCGTGAAAACAAACATGGCTCCCGACAGTATCTCCTCCGACGAATTCAGCTTCCCCGTTCTGGCATCTCAAGATTCAAATCCTTCATGTCTCGATTCTCCTCAACTCTGGAAACGTTCACCGCCGGAGACTTTTCTCCGGGAAGACCATCGTTCTTTATCCTCCCACGAAGATGAACACAGGAAGAGCTTCTCCTACGCGGAGATGCAGAGCCGATGGAGCGACGATGCAGAGGAGAAGATGGATATGTTGTGGGAAGATCTTAACGATGACCTCACCCGAAGCCGCAGTCTGAGGATCAAATCCGCCGCCGCCGCCGATATGAAGTCTTTCTGTTCCGATGACGCGGCCACCGATATGAAATCCGGTCGGTCGATGATGGTTTCAAAGAAGAGGAGCACGGAGGGGAAGAAGCCGAACGTGGTGGTGTTCATGAAAGTTTTGAAGAAAATTCTCCTCCTCCGGAATTCCGGGCATAGATCGCCGGCGAAGACTCACCCACGACGAATCCTGTGAATCTTCTTAGGGTATAAAAAACGATGCTTGGGAGATGTGGGGTTTTTTTGTAAAATTATAAAGTTACGGGGCCTTTGTTGAAAAATCATTTGGGGGTTTTGGTTAAGCAAAGAGTTAATTGATCGACAACACATTTATGGGGTTAGCTAAAGCTTTTACTAATTACGAATCTTTGATCTTCTTCTCTCCTTTTCTACTTACATTATATTATATTACCAAACATCACATTAATTTACATATTAATCATAGATTCTAATGTGTCATTTTTCAAAAATTTAATTCTTAAAGTAATAGTAATATATTATTTTTTTTATTAATATCAAATTTTTATTCATTATAATTTGTAAATTTCGATTTCATCGTTCATATTACAAATTTAAAACCTGAATAAAAGATATTGATATTATTTTAGGTTTGATTAGAAGATAAAAATAATATATAAAAATTAAAATTAAAATTAAAATTAAATTGTGAATGTAATTAAAACAAAAACCTATATACGATTTTTATTAATTCATTTAATCACCGGAAACTATGGAAGATTGGTAGAAAGATTAGGTGAAAAATGCATATGAAAAAGGAAGATATGTCTTTATGACACGAACCGAAGATTCTTACAACAAAAAAAATGTGGAAATTGAGGAGAGAGAGAGAGAGAGAGATTGTTGAAAAATCATGCTCCTGGGACCCGATCCTTCAGAACCGGGTCGAATCTAGGGTCCGATTTCGGGGAAGATCCTACGATTGCAGAATCTCAATGTTTCACACTCAAATTTCCAAATTGTGCAAATAAAATAAAATAAAAAATTCCAAATTTTTGTCTTCAATCGTTAAGTGGGCACTTTTAGGGTTTTCTTCTTCGACTCCATTTGCCCCCTTTTTTCTGCGTCTCCTCCTCTGAACAACTTTCAGCCTTTGAGGTTTGACTTCATCTCGATTTCAATTACTTCATCGATTGAATCGAATCTACTCTCGATTAGATCGAACTGATTTCGACTTTGCTTGACCCTCTAGACGCATTCCTTAGGCGAAGGAAGCTAATGGGTGTGATCGAAATTCAGGGTGCTCAATCATTCTGCGTTGCTGTATCGGAGCCCAATCTTCGAAAGTTTCAGGATCTGAAGAAACCCTTTTGCTCATTCAGACG
This sequence comes from Gynandropsis gynandra, assembly GCA_036759665.1. NCBI lineage: Eukaryota > Viridiplantae > Streptophyta > Magnoliopsida > Brassicales > Cleomaceae > Gynandropsis > Gynandropsis gynandra. The sequence goes on along the minus strand of CM071876.1, from coordinate 28,661,643 downwards.
AAACAGAGGAAGGATCAACTGTGTTCAGGCTTCTTCAACTGCAGCTGTGGACCAACCCAGAAAGAGGATCATGGGGGACTCTTTCATCCGTCCTCATTTGAGGCAATTGTCTGCTTATCAGCCCATTTTGCCCTTTGAGGTTATTTCAGTCGATTACTCTGAATCTCAATCGATTAGGAAGGAAAACCCTAAGGGTTTAGATGCTATTGAGCACCTGAATTTGCTCCCATTAATGATGCTTTTGAAGGGTTTAGATGCTATTGAGTACCTTAATTTCTTCCTAATAATGATGCTTTTGAAGGGTTTAGATGCTATTGAGCAGCTGAATTTGCTCCAAAGAATGATTCTTTTGAAGGGTTTGTGTTTTGATTAGATGATTGGATTGAATTGTTGAATTGGACGCAGGTGTTGTCAGCTCAACTCGGACGAAAGCCTGAGGATATCGTCAAATTAGACGCCAATGAGAATCCATATGGTCCACCTCCTGAGGCAAGTTGAATCGTTGTTGTTCGTATTGATTACCCTTTTTTCTTCAATTTTGATCTCTGATTTTGGGATTCAGATTCTCTTTTGTAGGTTTTTGAAGCACTTGGCAATATGAAATTCCCATACGTCTATCCTGACCCTGAAAGCCGCAGACTTCGTGAGGCTCTGGCTGAAGACTCTGGTTTGGAGTCAGATTACATTCTCGTGGGCTGTGGCTGTGACGAACTTATTGATTTGATAATGAGGTCTGAATTGATCTTTTTGGGTAATTAGTAGAGCTTGTAATTGTCGAATTTTCACCCGTAAAACTTGTGGCAGATGCGTACTGGACCCTGGAGAGAAGATCATTGACTGTCCTCCAACGTTCTCCATGTATGTGTTTGATGCTGCTGTTAACGCAGCAGGCGTCATTAAAGGTAAAGGTTTCGATTTCTTACGACCCGATTCAGTTTTCTTGCATTTGTCTAATTCCGTGGCGGCCTCCTTTCGTCGTTCTTCAGTTCCAAGAAACCCGGACTTCAGCTTGAACGTAGACCGCATTGCTCAAGTCGTGGAGCTTGAAAAACCCAAATGCATATTCTTGACTTCTCCTAACAATCCAGATGGAAGGTAATTTACTGCAGTTATTCCGAGTTTTTACCATCAGAGACTGTGTTTTCACTTTGATCTTTTGATTTACCATCAATGGCGGGCAGCGTGATCAGCGATGAAGATCTATTGAAGATCCTGGAGATGCCGATTCTTGTTGTTCTAGACGAGGCTTATATCGAATTCTCAGGGCTTGAATCGAAGATGAAATGGGTGAAAAAACACGACAATTTGATCGTTCTTCGGACATTCAGCAAAAGAGCTGGTATTAATACAACGCCACGACAATCCATGTCTTGGACAAATCGTGTCAGTCCCGTCTGAAAAAGTTATCATCTTTACAGGTCTGGCGGGACTTCGTGTTGGATACGGAGCGTTTCCGTTGAGCATAATCGAGTATCTATGGAGAGCAAAGCAACCATATAACGTATCCGTAGCGGGAGAAGTTGCTGCTTTAGCCGCTCTTTCGAATCGTAAATACTTAGAGGTACGTATTCTACCTCGAATTTGAAGTATTTTCCGTTACGTTTAGTCGTTATAATTCGATCTATAGGACGTGAGAGACGCTCTTGTACGAGAACGAGAACGGCTCTTCAAACTGTTGAAAGACGTCCCGTTCCTCTCCCCGTTCCCGAGCCATTCAAACTTCATCCTTTGCGAGGTTACTTCTGGGATGGACGCCAAGAAGCTAAAGGTGAGAACTTTTTCGATTTTTGGAATTAGCCCATGATTTTATAAGAGAATATAACATTAAAAAAATATCAAACTATTTTATTTTAGTTTATAAAACATGAATTATTATCTTTTAACTTAAAAAAACCCAAATTTAAATTTTTTATCTTAAAAACACTAATTTTAAAAATATAGTGTAGAAAATATCAAACTTTATAATTTTTGTATATAAAACACATTATTATTTTGAATCTAAAATTTGAATTTTTACATTTTGTCTAAAAAAATACAAACTATCAAATTAATCATATCCATACACAAACAAAAACACTAAATCATATTTTGACTCTTTGAATTTTTAAGTTTATCTAAAAAATACAAATTTATCAAAGTAATCATTTCCTAAAGTTAGAACTAACAAGACAAAAATATAAGTTTGAGTTTTTTTAGGTTGAAAATAATAATTCATGTTTGATAGGTTAAAATAAAATGGTTGATATTTTTTATGCTATATTCTCATTTTATAATGTATAAATATTGTTAATTAAATGAGATATTTGTTTATTTTTTAAAAAAATGAAAAAAAATGTGGGATGCAGGAGGATCTTGCTGAAATGGGAGTGATGATTCGTCATTACAATAGCAAAGAACTAAAGGGTTATGTTCGTGTTTCTGCTGGGAAGCCTCAACACACCGATGCTCTCATGCTTTCTCTCCAACGTTTCTTTTGAAATTTTCTTTATTTATTTTTTATTTTAAATATATTATCAAATTTTTATCTTTTTTCAAAATGATGTTGAAATATCTCAATAATCCATTACACAAACTCATGCATATACATACATACTTATATCGTTCAAGTCCTTACAAATATAGTCTTATTAGTACAGAGGAAATACAATACATATATATATATATGTACAGTTTTATTGGTTGGTATAGAGGAAGTACAATATATATAGAGAGAGATAGGGTTATAATCGATTATACAAACTCATGCATATACATACATACATACTGATGAGGACATCGGACACCAGGACGACCCGAGAGTCGGACATGGGCACCGAGCAAGTGGAATTCTCTCAGTCTAATCATGAGAGGTCGAGTGTGGGACTTACGGACCAAGTCCGCCGAGATTGTGAAGGAAGTATGGGAGGCTTTCATCCGTGAAGACCACTCGTCCACGACCGTCGGACGAGTCGCGATCGTCTTCAGCATCAGCCCGGACGCTTAGGACGCTCAAATGACCCAGACGACCTGATGACGTCACTCCCGCGTTCACAACGGTTACATGACGTTACGGGGATGCTCCAACGCGTTCAAACAGTCAAATGACGTCATTTGGGCACTCTAGCAAATTTTTGGCCCATTTTTCTATTTTTCAGACCATTTTTGGCCAATAGGGGCAATAGAGCAATCATTTCATGTATTTTATCTTCTTTCAAGGCTAGAGACTTGCCTATAAAAACAATTTCAGCCTTCGTTTGTAACCAACTTGGATATTTGATGTAAATTTAAGTTCTAAGAATTATTTGTTCATTCTTAAACATTTCCGGGAAACGTCTTTGCCTTCAATTCGTTCTGAGAACAATTGAAGTGTATCAAGAAGGCTTTCGCACCTCTTGTGGTGTCGTTCGTTCCATCCAACCCGAAGAATCCCATTTAACAACGGAGTTTTCGGTTTTCCCCAGTACACGTCCCGAGCCACTTAGTCCGTGCGCGTATCACATACATACATATATCGTTCAAATCCTTACAAATCAATCACATGGAGAGAAGAGAGCCATACAGTCTCAAAAACTAAGCATATACATATATATGTATAGTCTTATTAGTAAAGTACAGAGGAAGTACAATATATATATATATATAGGGTTAAATTAATTAAAGGCACTTGGGCTTGTGGGCATGGGACGCAGCCGCACCTCTCACAACACGTCCCGCACGCTCTGTAACACACTTTCTTCCTCCACGACTCTTTGCATCTTAACTCACACGCCCTCCCACAATCTGTTTTTATTCTCATCATAAACATTTAAGTATTTCTATTTACGAGGAAATATAACATAAAAAATATCAAATTATTTTATTTTAGTTTATAAAATATGAATTATTATTTTTAATCTTAAAAAAAAATTCAAATTTATTTTTTTTCTTTAAGAACATCAACTTTAGGAATAATAGTGTAGAAAATACCAAATTTTTTAATTTTTGTCTATAAAACAAAAAATTATTACTTTGAACTTAAAAATTTTAAATTTTTATATTTTGTCTAAAAAACACAAACTTATCAAATTAATCATATCCATACACAGACAAAAACACTAAATCATATTTTAACTCTTTGAATTTTTAAGTGTTGTTTAAAAAACACAAATTTATCAAATTAATCATATCCTAAATTTAGTATTTTTAAGACAAAAAAATATAACTTTAGATTCATTTAAGTTAAACATAATAATTCATACTTTATAGATTAAAATAAAATAATTGGATATTTTTTATGCTTTCTATATTTTTTATTTCTTATGGAAATACAAAAGCAAAAGTGAAAAGCTTACTCAATGTAGGACGATGGAATCTCCTAGGAAAGGCTGCCATGGCGTCCTGATCGGTGGATGGTTGGAGCAAGAACCTGCGGAGACATATACTCTCATAATCATTAATTCATGATTCATATTTGTTTGATAATGCAAATGAAAATCGATTTTAGAAAATGGGTTTGAAGGGTTTCGATAAGAGCATAAGAAAGATGAGGAAGAAGATCACATTCATATTCATCTTCATAGAATGAGTAAAGAGTAAAGAGTTGAAGAGTGTAAATTCCTTTTTATAGTGAAAGATCTCTCTTTCTTTTTACTTTCTTCCAATCACATGCATTGATTTTGATGGATGCGCCAACAAACAAATCACAAGTTTTCTATTTTTTTTTTGCTGTAAAGTGATTTTGCTACAAAAAAAAACATCTCTATTTTTTATCATCTATTATTTTCTATTCGCTCTTATATTGGATAGATTCTTTGATAAAATATAAAATGTGTTTCGTTATTTTATTTTAATACGTCTTCTAATTAACTAATTAAATATTTATATATTTTTTATATTATAGAGATATTTATAATATAAAAGATGATGTTATCAATTCCAAATATTTCTAAAATATTAACAATCCATGTTTAAAAATATTAATATATCCCAATACTCTTTAAATTATAAAATAATTTAAAATTGTATTTAAATGTTTGTATCTTAAATGCGATTAATATTGAGAGTTATTCTCAAACCGAGGAGGAACAAAAAGAAAGGGGGAAGACTCTTGTTCATTCGGAATTTTTTGGTTATCGATTCGGTTTACAAAAACCAAGATTAATAATGGATGGTTTGCTGCAATCGGTATTGTCCGATTATTGGTCGTTATATTTGTTATTTAAATAGAGACAATGCTCTGGTGTGAGATGCTTAGTTTTTGTTGTTCATTTGGCCATTGATGCATCTTTGAAACTCTGAAAAAACTTGTTTTTCCTCCGTCTTTGTAGTACCTCTCACTAATTAAATTGAACACATTCTTCCCAAAGACCCCATCTCAAAGAATGGTGTGCAAGAAATTGTATGAGGTTCAAGAATGGCTTCAGTTTTTAAAACGGATTTGAGTTCAAGAACGAAAGGTCTAAAAGTAGATAGAAAAACTTCATCACGTTATAATGGACAAGCGAAGAGTAGATGAGAAAGAAAATTTGATTGTCTTATGTCTATCTGATGAGACTCTCAGAAAAATTATCCAAGAAAAAAATAACTTATGGAATCTGACATCTTCTACACAAACTATATCTTGAGCAAATCTCATACATCAAATATCAATGTTTCAAATGAAAGAGAATAAGTTAATTAAAGAAAATCGTGATGTGTTTCAGAATATCTTGTCTGATTTGTAAAACCTGCAGGTGCAAGTGGAAGAGGAGTATTAAGTTGTGTATTTATTGAACTCTTTGTCCTCTACTTATGAAAAATAAGAGAAACTAGAATACTCTCGAGTGTGAATTACAGTTGAAGAAGTGAAGGTTGCTGCAAAGGGTAAGGAGGTTAAACTGAAATCTATGAGAAACGTGAAAAGCTATATGCAGAATGAAAAAACAAATCATGAATCTAAGAATTCAAACTTGGAAGTGACTAATGTTACAGAATTAACTCAAGAAGTGATGATCAAACAAATTATATGTTGGCTAGAGATGGTAATAGAAGTATCAGACCCCATCAAGGTTTGATGAACCTAAGGTTATAGCCTTAGGTTTTGTTTCTCGAGGTAATATTGAAATTGATGAACCAATGATTTTTCTAGAAGTCTGTGGCAGAAATAATTGGACAGATTGAAAAAAGGCTATGAAAGAAAAAATGACTTCACTGAGATAAAACGATACCCAGACACTTACACCAAACCAAATAAAAAAGGTAATTTGTTGTAAGTGGGTGGTCAAATTAAAACTTGGTATTCCTTGTGTTGAGTTGTCTAGGTTCAAGGTTGGGCTTGTTGCTAAAGGATTCTCACAGGTGGAAGGAGTAGATTATAATGAGATATTCTCTCCAATTGTAAAGCATGTTTCAATTAAAACATTATTGTCACTAATGGTTCACAATGATTTAGAGTTGAAACAATTAGATGTTAAAATTGTGTTCTTTCGTGGAACTTTGGAAGAGAAGCTGTATATGCAACAACTACAAGGTTTTGGAAAAAATAGGAAGAAAGGATTTAGTTTGTCAATTGAATAAATCTCTTTATGATTTGAAGTAGTGTTTAAAAAAGTGAAAGGCCTTGGAAGTGCTACGAAAATCCTGGCCATAACCATAAGAAGGGACAAAAAGCAAGTTAGGTTGATATTATCTCAGGAAGATTATCTGGTTAAGGTGTTGAACTCTTTTACTATTACAGATGAAAAATCTATTCAGACACCTTTGGGTATATTTCAAGTTAACTTCTTCAGTTACAAAGAGCTATAATGAGAGTTTTAGAGGAATGGTTCCATATGCTAATGTTATGGGGAGTATTATGTACGCTATAATGGATACTCATGCAGATTTAGCCAATGTTATTAGTGTAATCGATAGGTTTATAGGGAAATGAGAAAAGGAATATTGGAATGCAGTTAAGTGGGTGTTTAGATACATCAAAGGATCACTAAACTTGAGGTTGGTTTACATTAGAAATTCAAAGCTAAAAGTGAAAGGATTTTGTGATACAGATTTTGTTATACACTTGGACAAAAGAAGATCAATCTCAAGCTATGTTTTCATGGTTGGAGGAAGATTGATCAACTGGAAATCCTCTCTACAACATGCGGTAGCACTCTCAACTACTGAAGTTGAACATATGGTTCTAATAGAAGCTATTAAGGGAGCTTTTAGATTGAAAGCTCTACTAAGTGAGCTTGGTTATGAACAAGGTTGGAGATGTTTAGTGACTTTCAAAGTGAAAATGCCTTATCAAAGAACAATATGCATCATGAGGGGACTAAAGACTCCATTTCATTCAAGATGTTATTGCTCAAGTTATGGTTAAGATTTTGAAAGTTCACATTTATTTAAATCATGTTGACTCTTTGACAAAGACATTGCAGGTAAACAAGTACAAACATTTTTTTGAGTTTGTTGAATCTTCCTGGAAATTGTTGATGTAAGACCTTTGAAAGGTGGGAGTTTAGTGGAATGAAATGCTGAAATATTGGTTGTGTTATGATGTGCCTTAAACACACCAATATTGAGAGTTTTTCTCAGACTGAGGAAGAAGCGGGAGAAGACACTTGTTCATTCAAAGTTTTGGTTATCGATTTCGGTTTACAAATACCAAGACTGATAATGGGTGGTTTGTTGCAATCTGTTTGTTGGTTAATTGGTTATTATATTTGTTATTTAAACATAGACAACGCTCATTTTTTAGATGTTTAGTTTTTGTTGTTCATTCCTCCATTGATGATAAGTTGTACCACATCGATTAGCATATGAATTTTGGATTCATATATATGGTACTGGGTAACCCTAAACTCTTGAACTTACTTTTGAGATTAGTTAGGTTAACCCATATTTGACATTGTATCAGAGCCTAGTTCGTCCCGATTTGAAGATACTGATGTTGGGCCCCCGATTGCGATGTCTATGCTCTAGGATCGAGCATAGATGTGAGGAGAAGTGTTATGATAAGTTGTCCTACATCGACTAGCACATGAATTTTGGACTCATATATATGATATTGGATAACCTTAAACTCTTGAAATTAGTTAGACCCAACACTATCTTTAAAAATTTTGAAAGAGTTTGTTTTATCTTTCGTCTTTGTAGTCTCTTTCACTGATAAAATATATTCTTTCTGATATATCAGATCATCAAATCAAATCGATAATCTAAACTCGTCAAATCCTTATATATTTATTTTTGTTTTGCTTTTCTATATATCTAGGTTACATAATAAAAAACACTTCTTTCATGTAATCTACAATATATACAAATTAAGTAAATTTATAATAAATTATAACATTTTTTTTAAAGATCGGTCGTCCATATTTATCAAATATATTACTTAAAAAAAGGTAAATCACCTTTAATGTTATCGATCTTAAATGTTGAGGGCAAAAATATTGATTGTTGTGCCCAAATTTTTTTTTTTAAAATGTTTCAACGAGAGAAACAAGTGGCATTGAGTAAAGGCCAAATGGTGCTTTGGAGAAGTTAATGTTTATTTTAAAAGAGTTTTGCCATTGCTGTCTGATTAATTGCATTGGACCAAAGATTATTTACAACACCAAATTAATACAACCTTCTCCCTTGTTTTTTTTCTTATCCTTCATTTATTGTTATAATATTGACTGCTCTAAATTAGCTGTTTTATTTATTAATTTAATAACTTATATATATATATTGCATTTCCCCTTTGGACCTTAAGAGTGCAAGCAAAAAATAACTAAACAAAGTTAGACAAACCCATCAACTGTATTGTCTACTAGGCCCACTAAAAACTCTCACAGAAAAAAAATAACTATTTTGACAATTATAAATAAACTATGGTAATTCCACTAATTCACACTGAAACATATATATAATATATATATATGTGCTTACATGTATATATATTTGTTTATATATGTACATACATGTATATCCGTGTATATATGTACGTGTTGTGTCGTGTAAGTTACCGGTAAGATTTTTTTATATGTTCTTTTTCAGTTTTACAAAGAAATTATGTGCCAAATGAATTTACCGTTATAACCGATGTCTAGATTAGTAAACATTGATAAAAAAAAATATCAGTTAATGAAGACTCGTGAATCGATTAAAATTAAATTTTGATAATTTATTTATTATTATTGAATCAACATAATAATTATAATTATGAAAAATAATAATTCATATATATTTATGATAATTTGAAATAAATTCCTTTAATATTGTTATAAGAGTTTTCCTCTTTAAATGTATAAAATCTGAACAAAATTTATATATACATAGTTTAATACCTTACATACACTATATTTTTCTCTTATTCGAACTTCTGACTAATATTATTTATACGATAACAATTCGAATTTTATAAATACATATTTTATATTTCGCACTCATTTATGAAACCATCCGTGATAACCTAAAACAAATTACATATATAAACATTCTATAATTCTATAGGAAATGTTAATTTTTCTTCTACATATTTAGTGTATTTTCATAATTCTTTAGATTAAAAAATCTTAATAAAAATTTGAGAAATAGAAAAAGGATTTCCTCTTTCCTTCATCGGATTTGAAAGGGAGGCCAATTAAGTGCAATAAAAAAATGTTTTTTTTTCTTCACATAGGAAAATGTTTGTCATCTTATAACAAAAGATGTACTTTCCCTTCAAGAAAAGACAATAGTCGTCCTATATTATATAAACTATTCATAAAAAGAAATTTAAAAATATAATTAATGGAATTAAAAACAAAAATATAATTAATCAAATGTAAAAAGTGGGGATAAGTGTCTCACACAAGCAATTGGGATCTCAAAGAGAAGACAACTTGGGGGAATATGTGGGACCCACATATCATCATCAACGTTTGTTTTGTATTTATCTATAATATCCTTTTATCTCTAGAAGCTTTTCCTAATCTCCTCATTAATCCTTTTTCTTCTCCCTCTCTTAATTAATCATTCTGTTAATTTTTTATTAAAAATAAACTGATATATATACACGATAATCTATAAGCATATATATATATATAAATACATACACACACTCTTTAAATCCACAGCCTTTGTACGGTACACACATAAAATTAAAAAAAGAAGATACAGGGGGAAAGGATTGGGAGGTCTACCTTGGATTTATGCTGTCGTTGATTTTACTCAAAAGGAAATGGAAAAATAATGAGAGTTTTTTTTTCGGAAGGAAATTATCTAACAAAAATAAGGTATATAATTTACGAATTTATAAATTTTAAAATAAATAGCTTATGTATTTAAAATAAGATATAATTTATTTGTGTATTAAACGATAAAAAAAACTATAAATTCTTGTATCTTCCAAAGAATAATTCCAATTAAAACTAGATTGACAAAATATAAATTTAAAAGAAGTGTGAGTTTTTATATGGAATTTTTTACTTATTGGAGAAGAGGTCATTTGGAAAATGAGTTCACCCACCGCCCATTGCTAATTACACTTTCAGTAAGTGTTAATTACCACAAATTTATCTTTTAAAAATAACCAAAAAAAAGGTTGAAAAAAGATAACCTTAATTAAACTTTTTTCTCAATCAATAAAATATAATATTTAAAAAAAAATATCTATGAGGAAAAAGGATAAAATTGAGATAGATGCCTAAGAGATAATTAATTAAGAACACCTGATGGGTAATGCACATATATGTATAGCTTATAGGAGGATTATAATGATTCATTATCTCATTTAATGCTATTGATAACAAAGGATCGAATTGTAATAATTCAATCATTTCTCCTTATGATTACTTTCTGTGTGATTATTGAGGAAGAACAAATAAAATATTTTTATTAAAAATCTATAACAATATGAAATGATGGTCCATAATTGGCACAAAATTTGTTATTATTGATAGACAAGACAAAAAATGAAAGAAAAAAAGTACAACGGAATAATACATTATACATAATTTAATTACCCATTTATATAATCTAAGGAGAGACAACAAAATTATTTCACTTGTTGATTCTCAATCACTACTGTTTTTTCAATAAATGAAATAATTCTCAATCTTGATTGCATGCAAAATGATACACCCTCTTATGCTCTTATATTTATATATGATTCCAATTGAATTTTATGAGTCTTAGTTTGTTTAGAACAAATATAAAAAAATAACTTTTTCAATATTATATTATTTGTTATACTGCACTAGTTAATGCCATTCACAAAGTCAATATATTATGTTAATTGTTATATAAGGATATTTGAATATAGTTAACGAAGAGGAAACATACAATTTGCTTTTTTTTTTTATAATAAAAAACAATAAATAAATTATTTTAAAAAGAAAAAAAAAAAGAGAGAGAGATGGAGATGGCATGATAGAGAGGGTCGTTTTCAAAGTTTAGTCAGGAGAGAATCTAATATAAGATCCTAAGTTAACTCTTCCCAGCTAAAGCCAAAGCCAACTAATTCAATCCATTTCCTTTTTATTCTTTTTTTTTTACTTTAATTAGTTTTATTCGATTTATATTTCTTAATCTCTTAATTCCATAACTACTTGTTATATGGGCGAGTCATTCTAGTTCATATAAAATTTAGATTGTTATATATATATATATATATATGTAGAATTACCATAATAAACCTTTTAACCAATGATTCAAAAAGGGTTGGTATTGTAATCAGACAAAGATCAAACATATAGTACTATTTAGACAATATTTACATAGTGTTTAGGTGGATTAGATGATACAAATAAATAAATAAAAAATTATCGTGTAGATATAATAATTTTATATTATGGTTCATAAAACATTAATAACTAAATTATTAAATTAAACGTTTTTGTTCAAATTTAATAAAAAGTTTGTACTATAAGATTTATTAGTAATGAAAGATTTTATTAATAAATTAACCAAAAAAATTAAAAATAATAAATTATTAAAAATGTCTAAACTGTCTAAATGAATGTTTATTAATATCTAGAGTATTTAAATTTTTTAAATATAGAATGGTTATATGAAAAAAAAAATTGAATGTTTAATGACCAATTAAACAACTTTTTAGGATTGTTATTTAATGATGCAAATGATGGATCAAATTGGATGTTAATAATATGTATCTTAAACCAAACCCTGAAAGAGAAATATGACCAATGGGAATAAGCTATGGTCATATTTTTATAAGCCCAAAAATGTGTGTTGGTGGTTTGATGAGCAGTCCAAAAGAAATTGGATTATAAAATTAATATAAATAAAAAAATAAATAAACTATAAAATTAAAAAAAAAATTAAAGTGAAGGTCGGTAGATCGCATCAGATCGTGATGATTTCATCAGATTGGCTTCATGCTTTTTCCTGTTTGATGAATTCAAATTATTCCATATATCTCCTAAATATGAACTTAATTTTAAGTTTTAACAATCATTTAGTTTGACAGTAAGGAAAAATATATTATCTTGGTGGATATAAATATTTCTTCCACCTCCCATTCAAATTTTTTATTTTGGAGACATATTAATATAGTTCGAACCTAAATAAAAAAATGATATGTTTTTAGATTATATAAATAATATATATAAAAGGATTTTATATATTTTTAAAATTATTTTGGAATTGTATATTGATATATATGTCGATGTGGATGTAGAATACACGATCTAATAGTTTTATAACAATATTTATGCTTGTAACAATGTTTGAAAGCATTCATAAAAATTTATTTGAATAATGAACTGTAACTTTATGCAAAATAAGTTAACTTAAGTGATGAATCAATGAATCACATAGAATTCACAAAATTGAATTTTCATATTAAAAATGATATTCACTTTATTGGGGATGGAGATGACAAAAAGTGTGTTTTTTTTTTTTTACAGAAGACAAAAAGTGTTTATCTTCCCAAATTTCATGATATTCACAAAAATCCCACTAAATTTCATTGGAGAATAGTTTTAAAAATAAAAATGGTAATATTACGTTAATTTACCGACCAGCCAATAGTCGTTAATGACTAATTTACAGTCGCTTACGTCACTATCTTCTACAACTGAGATGGTTAGTGGAAATTATCAAACGTAATAAAGAGTTGACTTCTTGAGTAAATAGTTGATTGCACCACAATTGGTTTGTCTTATTATGCATGTATAATTAACTCACCAAGATTAATCCCAATAATTACCACTTAATAACACTAATTAATCATTAACAATTAAGATTTTTAAATTTTCATATATATTAAAGAAAAACAACGCATTCCCCCTTTAAAAATCATGTTTAGTCTTATTCCCCTCGATTTTGACCCTCATTCTATTCCTTCTCGATTTTCAGTTTTCATCATATACCCTCTCAATTATCAAGAATCTGTCTAAAATCCCCTCCGTTATTTATCTGTTAATTATCTGATTTTGACCCGATTTTGATCCAATTTTGACCCAATTATGATTCAATTTTGATTTAATTTTGACTCGATTTAATCCCAATTTATACTTAATTTTGACCAAATTTTTACTTAATTTTAACTTGAAATTTAACAATAAATCAAGTTAATTATTCAATTTAATCAACTTACTTGATTTAATTGATTTCGAATAAAATTAAGTACGGTTTTTTACATGAAACCAATTTTAACTCAAAATCCACCTCAATTTTGACTCAATTTTAACCCAAAATCGATCCAATTTTAAGTAAAAATTTGGATTAAATTGAGTCAAAATTGAGATCATAATTTGGGACAAAATTGGATCGGTTTTGGATTAAAATTGAGTCAAATTGGGGTCGATTTGGGGTTAAAATTAAGTAAAAATCCAATCTTTTGACGGCTCTTAGGGTTTCATTTGATTTTACTAAATAGAAATCTGATTAACGAAAACATGATTTTCGTTTGTTATGTAATTATAAACTTTTTAATAATTACAACTTAAAACCGTGACTCTTAAAATATTATATAAGAAACATACTACTTTCAATTGTACATCAGAAAAATGTTATTGATATTAACAATCTATGCAATTACTAATGGAATGTGTTTTGGACTGTACGTATGATGGTAGAGAGAGAGAGGGAGAGATAGAGAGGGGAGAGAAAGAGAGAGAGATAGAGAGAGAAAGAGAGAAAGAGAGAGAGAGAGGGAGAGATAGAGAGAGAGAGAAAGAGAGAGAGATAGAGAGAGAGAAAGAGAGAAAGAGAGAGAGAGAGGGAGAGATAGAGAGAGAGATCCTTGGAATGAGAGGAAAAGGGCAATGCTCTTTTCGGCTGACCAAAGGCATGCATCTCAAATTCTCAAACCAAATCGAGTGCCATTCATTCATGGTGCTCTCCTTCCATTTCACTTCCATCATTGCTTTCCCATTTTCATTCTTTCACTTGAATTAGTTTCGTCAGAGAACATTGAGCCCGACAGTCACTGAGATCCTGACACGTGTCGGAAATAGCGAAGCGAAGCCGAAAGAAGCGAGTGAAAAGACAACCTAGGGCATCAATGGGACCCACCTGAGTGCAACTGTTTGGAGTTGAAGCACAAATCATTGGTTATTTGATACGGATAGGTTTTGTTTCCTACGTGGCATCCACGTGTCCAATTGCTAATGGTGGAAACTGATAGGGCGGCGCCACCAACCAGACAACGGGAGCTGGATTGCTGGAGCAGAGAATGTGACAGTTTTGGTGTTATGAATCTCTTGCGTGTATGTGTGTATGTATAGTTTTGGTGTTATGAATCTCTTGCGTGTATGTGTGTATGTATAGTTTTGGTGTTATGAATCTCTTGCGTGTATGTGTGTATGTATAGATTTGGTGTTATGAATCTCTTGAGTGTATGTTTGTATGTATAGATACAAGTAAAAGAATATGTGTAAAAATGACTTGTCATGTTTAATGGTCACGGTTCTTTCCTTTCATTTCAATTTAAATTTTGAGTATTTTCTATACATGAGATTGTGGTTTTAGGTGGATACATAGACAAAAAAAATATTGTATTATTTACATCGAGTAATATATATGGAATGGGAACGATTTATACACAAGTAAATTAAACCTAAATGACGTCAAATATATGTGGTCCGTTTGTATCTATACATTAACTCAATAAAATGGTCTGGTACTCAATAATATAAAGAGTGAAACAAATAATAAAAAAAAGTATGTTTAATTGGGGTAATATAGCTGGTAAAGTGAATGAATATCCACAGTGTAATGGATCAATTCCTCTGTCCATCCAATATTTCCGTAATTTATTTTATAATTTTATTTTATTCATATATTTTTAATTATGTATTTGGATATAAATAATTTCAAAAGATAGTAAAAATTCTAAGATTGTCCAATATTATATATATATAAATTCATAGTTCATGTTTAAACGATGTGAGATAACACCCTCTCATACTCAAACTCGATCCTGAAATATGAATATAACTGGGAGACTAACATGAATACTATTTAAATCAAGACGAATCAGACTCTAATACCATTATAAATATGAACTAACTTAATTAATTCCAAAAACTAATTGAAGAACGTAAATGTGTTCCATATCATATATATATATATATAGAAATTCATAATCCATGTATTAACCAATATTGAACTATGTATCATAACATATATCAATTATAAAGGTTAGTGATTAGGTTTTGTGATTATTTAAAGAAAGAAAAAGAAAAAAAAAAGTGAAGAGGCTGAAGTACTGCCGGTGAAGTGGAGGAGATGGGATCTTCTTTAAACATAAAATTGCGGTAGAGAGAGAGAGAGATGGTGGCGTGAGAGGGAGTCACGCCGTCCAAAACAAGCCTTAGATGTCTCTCTCTCTCCACCTCCCCCACGCGCAATCAAACCCTCCCTCTCTCCTTCTCTTATATATCATCCCTAGTCTTATATATATATATATATATATATAAATTTCATAAACATACACCACTTAATGATTATAATAAATGGCCTAAGATTTCTAGATGGTCCTGTGTTATGATTATAAAGCTCTTCCTTCTCTTGTATATATATATATATACACACATATACTAACATTCTCCCCACCAATCCACGCCTTCTCTTTCTTCTCTCCTCCATTCTCTCTCTAACATATCTCTCTTGCTCTGTCGGATTCAACCCTACCCATACGTTGATTCTCTTGTGAGTACTTGCATTGCTTTCGTATGTGTATATATATCTATGTATATATCCTTTTAGACCTTACATGTATCTACATGAATGAATGAAACTATTTTCATTTTTGCATATCGACACTCACCTACACGATAACGTGAGTATATACACGATAACTATTTTATTAATTTTCTTGGTTTTAACATACACCAATATATATATATATATATATATTTATGCATTTTAGATTTATACGTATACTATGTGTATATATATATATCCAATAAGATGAATAACAACGTAAAACATATCATCAATAGGAGGGATTGACGTGAGAGTGATGGTGGTGGCTCAAATATTAACACTATAATGTTGCACAGTATATATATATATATATATCGTAAGAAAATAGGTATATATATATCATAAGAAAATAGGTATATATCTATCTATATATATATTTCATAAGAAAATAGGAGAACCACATGAGAGTGTGTAATACACTCGAAGCAACATCGAACCAGTACTGTGACTGCCAGCCAAGTAGTCAAGCTTTACGGCTACCTTTTTTATATATGTATAATAAACATATATATATATATATCTATATATATATTATACGCACAAGACTTTTCAAATTGCAGCTAACCAAACCCACCAAACAAGAACATTCATTAGTTTTTTACATAGACTTACACATGGTCTCTTATATTTTGATCAAAATGCAGATGTCCATGGTGCTATACTTGTTCGTGATAACCATGTATTTGTTTTTTTAAATAAATATATATAAATAATTCTTTTTTTAGTCCCATAGAGATTCATCATAACATTCAACATGTTATAGCTAAGCTTTAAGATCCAAGATTTATATATATATTATTATAAATATATAGTTGGGAATGCATATGCACATTTCTATACATTTAGATGTATATAAAATATTATCATCCGTGTCCGTGTGCAACGTCACAATCATTACCCAACACAGCTTATATATAATTAATCCCTTACAAATTTATTTAATTTTTGTATTATCTTATAAAATAAACGAAGCTTGCAAGAGGCTTTGGTTTTGGTCCCAAAGCAAAAGACGAAACTTTAAGATTGTCTTTTGTCTGTCTAAGGTTCTTAAGGCATACATATATACATACATACATGATACATATATACTTATAAATTCTCTTCCTACATTTTGGTTTAAGGCTCTTATATCAAATTTCATGAACTATATATATATATATATATATATATATGTAGGATCGATGGATAATATGATGGAATCGCGTATGCCACCGGGATTCAGATTTCATCCGACAGAGGAAGAACTCGTTGGTTATTACCTAAAGAGGAAGATCAATTCGATGAAGAGTTGTTTAGATGTCATCGTCGACATCGATCTTTACAAGATGGAGCCATGGGACATTGAAGGTGCATTACATATATATATATATATATATACAATCATTACACTTAGATCTTGCATGGATATTATGTTGAATTTGGTGTTTATGAGTGAAACACAAAGCCCACTTTCTTTGACTTTTAGACCTAACGAGAGTGTGAAAAGAATATGCAATGCGATACATTCACTGTTTATACATCATTATGGCGTTTGAAATTAAACTCGTCGCCTTAATTTCGTTCAAAATGAGACAAGTAGAATTGGATATTTATATATATATATATAAATATATGTATATATAACTTACTGCAAACGGTGTAATTTGATGATTTGTTTGTTTACATTTCAGCGAGGTGTAAATTAGGGTACGAAGAGCAAAACGAACTGTACTTCTTCAGTCATAAGGACAGGAAGTATCCGACGGGGACGAGGACGAACAGAGCGACGGCGGCCGGATTCTGGAAAGCGACAGGAAGAGACAAGGCGGTGGTGTCAAAGAACAGAATCATAGGGATGAGAAAAACCCTTGTCTTCTACAATGGTCGAGCTCCTCATGGCATCAAATCCGATTGGATCATGCATGAATATCGCCTCCACTCCTCCCACCATCCTCCTCCTCAGGTCCTTTTGCTTACATTTTCATTACCAATTTCACTTTTTCAAAATAATATTATATATATATATTAAGCTTATGAATAATAATAATAATAACGGATGACAGGAAGAAGGATGGGTTGTATGTCGAGCCTTCAGAAAGCCGAGTCCGAACCAGAGGCCACATGGGTACGAGCCATGGCCGAACCAACTCTACCATTTCAACACTCAACAGAGCCACAACAGTTTGTCTTCTCCATCATCCATGAACCAGATGGTCACGTGCCATTCTAATCTCGGCTCATCCTCACTGCACCACTACGGCCACATCGAGCTCCCACAGCTCGACAGTCCGAGTTTATCACCGAGTCTTGGGACTATGACTCAGGATCAGACAGAGGGTTTGGATCAAGAGGAAGAGAAGAGCTTCAATGGTGTTGATTGGAAAACCCTAGATGGCTTCCTTGCCACGCAAGTAACCACTGAATACTGTAATCTTCAATCTTCCTTTGACTTTCCTTCCGTACACCAAAACTATAACGAGGTCGAAGCCAATAATCGCATTCTTGGATGTTTCCTGGACTCGTAATCTTTTTATTGATTTACAATTACTTAATGGTAATTAATAACTTTGGTCTGGAAATTATTAATTATTAACGATTTTACATTATGTAGGGAGAGAGATGTGTAGATATACTCTGTGTGGAATATTTTCAAATCTCTCTTTTGGTTCTTTTTACTATGTCAAATGTACATCGTGGAAATATATTCTTAATAATAACATACCATGACGACTTGTATCATAATCATTACTGAAATAGTAATAGTAATTGTTTCTCTTTTCTTTGATATATAAAAAAACAGAAGAGGAATTTTAGATATTATATTTGATCATTCCATTGCTTCTCAACTGATAATAGACAGTGTAAAATATTTGTTCACCTCATATTCAATTCTTTATTATTTACAAGAAATTATAAGAACATAATATAATTAATTGTAAAAGTTATAATTTTTTGGAAAAATACTTATAAGAGACATAATTGTCATTCTCTCTAATTATGTTAAATATTAGGTTAAATCTCTCGTTTTGTATATAAAACTTCTATCATCGAAGACTCTGTTATACCACCAACAACAATTCAAATGGATGGGACTCATCAACCCAATCCCACCTTTACACTACAAAAAAACACGGGCTTTCCAACGGACGGGGCAACGGATCCGTCCGTTGGAAAGCAAAACCAACGGATTGCAACGGATGACGGGATATTGCAACGGGCAAAAATCCGTTACAATTCCGTTAAAATTTGCAACGGATATGCTCCGTTAGAAATTCCGTTGGCAGACCGTCGCAAATTGTAACGGATGGCAACAGAAACCATCCGTCGGCAGTTTCCGTTGGAAGTTCCGTTAGAAAACGTTCCAACGGTCTTCCATTGCAAGTTGTAACGGATGGCCGTTAGAAATCGCAACGGATAACCGTTGATTTTGTGAATTTCGAGGGCACCGGTTTAAATAATTTCACGTGAACCTGCAACGGCGATCCGTTAAAATTTGCAACGGATGTCCGTTGGAATATAAACTATTTAGATCTTACGAAAGAGTGCATCAAACCATCAATAACAAAAACATTTTCGAAAAAATGTCGTCGTCTTCAAATCGAAATATATATAGATCAAGGGAGTGGATGTATAGAAGAAAAGATCCTGTAACCGAAGAGATTACGCAAGAATTCTTACACGGATTAGAGCAATTCATGAGTTTTGCATCAATGCAGCCTTTATGTCAAGAACGTGGGACAATGTTATGTCCATGCAAAAGATGCAAAAACATGAAGTATCGAAGTCAAGAAATTGTTTGCAAACATCTGTATAAGGTGGGTTTCGTTGAAAATTACAAAATTTGGTTTTTTCACGGCGAAGATTGCGGTGTTAGAGATAGTGTGCAAGATGCACAAGTACAACGAAATGAAGAAGTTATTTATGAAGAATCAACGACCAATCCATATGTGGAAATGGTGTCAGATGCTTTTCCTGGAGTTGTTAATGAACAAACGCATGAAGAGATGTCGAACATCGATGCACGTCGATTCTTCAACCTATTGGATTCGGCGAAACAACCTATATATGAAGGTTGTCGTGAAGGTCAGTCTCGTTTATCTTTATCTTCAAGATTGATGAGTATTAAAACAGACTACAATGTGGCTGAAATTTGCATGGATTCATTTTGTAATACAATGCGGGAATATTTACCGGAAAATAACCAAGCTCCCGAGACATACTACGAAACAAACATCCGTCGCCTCGGGAATACGCATTTCCAACGGCCATCCGTTAGAAATTCCACGGATGACCGTTGGGAATTCGAAACATCACGTCAATTTAATCACTCCGTTGCGATGACGTCTTTTCCAACGGCTATCCATTGGAAATTCTAACGGATGGCCGTTGGAAAATCCGATATATATATATGTTGCGACGGAACTGTTCTTATTTCAACACCAAAACAAATCTAGAATTGAAAAACATTACAAAAACTTAGAAAAAATGAGGCCTAGACGATTTATAGGATCGAGGGGAATGTTGGCTGGTTCTGCGGGAGCGCCTCCCCCGCCGTCACCACCACCATATCGTCCTCCGTCTCCAGTATCTCAACCGCCGTTCTTCTGGAACGTTATGGTAAATATATAGTATATAATTGTTATGAATTTTATTTAAATTTCGTAAATATTATCTAACTTTGTATTTTGCTATGCAGGTTTGATGAGGATGATGTGTTAAGACACACCAACAATAACATCATCCAAGGGTCGTTACAGGACGATCTATACTATTCCTGGTAAGTTATCCTCAAACACACCTTATCCAAGTTTAAGCTTCCTTTGATTCGAAATTCTTTATTTTCTACGTGCAATTCTTGTCTAAGCAATAAGAGCCATAAACTCTCGTTTAATGCTTTGTCTATTGTTTCTTCTCGTCCTCTTGAATTCATTTTCTCCGATGTCTGGACATCTTCTTTTATTTCAATTGATGGTTTCAAGTATTATGTTCTTTCCGTTGATCACTTCACTCATTATTCTTGGCTATATCCTCTCAAACAAAAATCACAAGTTCGAAAAACCTTCATAGCCTTAAAAACTCTCGTTGAAACCAAGTTTAACAATAAATCATCAATCACTATACTGAAAATGGTAGGGAATATATAGCTCTCACCTTGTTCCTTTCCGCTAATGGCATCTCCCACTACACCACAACTCCCCACACTCCCGAGCATAATGGTATCTCTGAACGCCGACATCGTCACATTGTCGAAACCGGCTTATCCTTTCTTATGCACACCTCACTGCCGCTTCCCTACCGGTCTTACGCATTCACGGATGCAGTGTATCTTATAAACCGAATGCCAACTCCAATCCTTGACTTATCCTCACCCTTCGAGACCCTTTTCCAAACGTCACCAAACTTGGACAAACTAAGGGTCTTTGGCTGCTTGTGTCACCCCTGGTTGTGCCCTTATGCTTCTCATAAACTCGATCCTCGATCAACTATTTATGCTTTCCTCGGGTACTCAAACTCTCAGAGTGCCTAGCTATCTCTGTCTAGATCTGTCCAAGTTCCGTGTTTACGTCTCTCGTCATGTTGTTTTTCATGGATCAGTCTTTCCCTTTGCTCGTCTCTCCAAGTTTGTTACCAGCCCCGACATCACACTTCCTGCATCATCGTCCTCTAGTCCAACCATGCATCACATTCACCTTTTTCCCTTGTCATACAATCCTTCCTCTGTGCAAAAGCCCCCGAGAGTGGATCCTTCGCCAATCAATGTGGAGCTCGAAATGGGATGCCAACATTCCGAGGACTATCCTACCTCCCCTAGTCCTCTACCACAAACATAGCCTTCTCCTCTGTCGTATGGTGTAGAGTCGTCTCCCCGACCTGATCATTCAAGGTTGTCAACTTAAAACGTCCATCCTATGGTCACATGGGCAAAGGCCAACATTACTAAGCCTAATCCTAAGTTTGCTCATATATGTACAGGTGATACGAACGAAATAGAACCCGCCACTATTACACAAGCATTACATTATCGCAACTATAACAAGCTATGAGTGAAGAATTTAATGTGGTACTTTGCAACGGGACTTGGGAATTAATCTCACATAAAACCGCCAGCAATGGTGTAGGGTCTTTCGCACAAATAAAATCCTAATGGCTCCATTGATCGCTACAAATCTCGCTTGGTAGAAAAAGGCTTTCATCAAAGATCGGGTGTGGATAACCATAAAACTTTCAGTCATATAGTCAAGTCTACGACAATCCGCATTGTTCTCAGTCTTGCGGTTTCCAACGAATGACCTATCAGATGCCCCGATGTTAATAATGCCTTCTTGTAAGGTAGCCTCAATGAAGATGTCTACATGGAACAACCTCCGAGGTTCATTGACAAGGATCATCCTTCACATATATGCAAGCTTCGTAAAGTCATCTATGGACTCAAGCAGGCCTCGCGTGCATGGTATTCTGAATTATGTACTTTTTTACTCGGTTGTGGATTCAAGAATTCATTGGCGGATGCTTCTCTCTTTGTTCTTCACATATCCACGACTCAGTTGTATGTCCTGGTATATGTTGATGATATGATCATATCTCCCTTTCACATACAAACCTTCGTTTCTTCCCATGGCTCCCGATTCTCACTCAAATACCTTGGTGTTCTTACCTACTTTCTTGGAATTGAAGCTACCCGCACTCGACATGGCCTCCATCTATCGTAGAGGAAATATGTCACGGATCTTCTCACATGCACCAAGATGAACGAGGCTAAACCTATCCCAACTCCGATGACATCAACTTCTCGGATAACTATCTCCTCGGATACACCTCTGCAAGACTCGAGTGAATTCAGACAGGCTATTGGAAGCCTTAGAAGTGGGCAAATTATCCGAAGAACCTGTGTCAAACCCGCAAAAATTATTCGAACCCGTAGGTTTGGATAATGAAATTTTATTATCCAGGGGTTCGGGTCCGGGTTCAGATTTTTTGATCTCTACAACGAGTACCCGCGAATATATGGATACATATATACAAAAATATTAAAATACCTATATATATAATTTTATTTACAAAATTACCATTAGGTTTTTTAACCTTTCATTTCATTCTCTATCTCACTATCCACACACACATGGCTGCCTAACCCTTCTCCCCTCCAACCCATGCAGCCACCTCTCCCCTCCAAACCGTGCTATCGCCTCTCCCCTCCAAACCATGCAACCAACTCTCACCTCCTACCTATGCGCGGCCTCTCGCCTCCTACCTGTGCGATCACTTCTCTATCTCACACGTCGCCTCTCCTCTGTTGTCTCTCGTGCAACAACTTCTCACCTCCATAGCTTCTCGTCTCCATCGCCTCTCACCTCCTTCTCGTGCGAAGTGGCTGAATGTGAGTGAGAAATGATTTTTGCAGTGTCATTTGTGATTCTAGAATCCCATACTACAAAAATGAAAGATAGATGATAGATGATAGTCTTTTGTTGCTCTTCGCAGTTGAGACTTTTGTGAAGAAGAAGACATATGCGTGATTAGACATGAGAGGAAAGAGTTTGGAGACGAGTTCGGATATTCACGGATACTCAATTTATTGATCAGGTACCCGAGCCTCACAGGTTCGAGTTCGGGTAGAAAAGTGTCCACTCGTCCGGGTTTGGGCACCTTAAAAAATCCGGGTACCGGACCGTGCGTACTTATATCATTCACGCATCCAGATATCAGCTTTGTTGTGAACAAGCCGTCCCAATTTATGCATCAACCAACAAATGAGCATTATCTTAGTGCAAAACGGGTACTACGCTACCTTGCTGACTCGCGAAAAAAAGGTATCTTTTTTCCCCTACAAATCGTCAGTATCTCCACACTTTTATTCATGTGCACTGGGTTGGAGATTCTTCGGACTTCAAATCCACGAACACATATATCATTTGCCTTGTTAAACATCTTATATCGAATACGAATCAGATACAAACACTTTGAATTTTTATCCAACCTTTTATCCAACCTTATACACAACGTTACGATAACAATAATGTTATAATATCTATGTATAATAGATCTATTCAAATTAACAACGAAATTTTCGAATAGTAAATAAATATATTTTTTAAAATTATTAATTTGGTTGTTGAGTGATATTTGAGAAAGTAATTAAATTACAGCCCCTTTTGTTTTTGCTCCTTACAGACAGAAAAGAAAAAAACGCGGATAAATGCGAAATCGGTCCGCCCAGGTTTCGCCCTCAGATTTCATATCATTGTTTTTCCTTCCGACAAATGATCTCAGATCCTCCACCCCTCCCTATGTTCCCTTGATTCTTTCATCTGATTCTTCTTCCAATGGCGCCGCCGCGGATTCAGATCAGAGACGAAGAGTGCGGTGTTGTCTCCGATGATGATGATTCGCCGTCGGGGAAGCGATCTAAATTAGAACGGTTCCCCCTTACTCGGTGGGAATTGGCGGTTTCCGTTGGTGTCTTCTTCTTCTTCTCCACCGGACTCCTCTGTATCTACCTCACCATGCCTGCCGCCCAGTTCGGCAAGCTCAAGCTCCCTAGAACCATCGCCGATCTCCGATTGCTCAAGTTTGTTTCTCTCCTCTCCTCTCGCCTTGATTTTTTCTTTTTCTGATTAAATTAGGGTTTCCGATTCAGCGTAGAAGGAGGATTTGAATGATCTCAGATGATGGAATTGTTTATATATATCTG
>CM071876.1:28621177-28631222 GCA_036759665.1 Gynandropsis gynandra | reverse complement strand
GGCCCGAGCCCGAAGGCCCGGTTTCATTCGGGCTGTCAATTTTACAGCCCGAGCCCGCGTATTTCGGGCGGGCTTCGAGTGGGCCCACGGGCTCGGGCTGTTTTTTACACCCCTAACTATATATATGAGACGCTCAATCGATTCCATTTTAGTTGGAGATGGGTTGATGGAAGAGATCTTTCTCACATATGGTGCCATTTTAATAAATTTGAAGTTTTGAAATATTGTGGTAAAAAAAAGAAGATATTTCTTATTCGACTGAAACTAGAGCTTGCAAAGACTGCAGTAGTGTATGAATCTTTAAAGAACTTTAGAACTACTGAATTGAAATAGAGAGAGACGAGATAAAAGATCTTCAGAGAACTTTATTTATTTTGGATGATTTCAATTCAATGGGTACAATGGCTTTATATAGAGTCGAAGGAGCTCAAGACTCAAGACTCAAGAATTCAAGACTCAAGATCCAAGAACAAAGATTAATACAACCTTGTTCTTGGAAGAAACATGTTCTTGAATTTCTTGATCTGAATCAGAAACTGTGCACGTGCTCTGCTTTGAGGAAGAAGACCACGATCCTACCCGCACGGGCTAAGTGATGTTGTCTGCGTGTATGTGAGAAGCAGTGGACCCGTGTTGGTTGAGTAGAACTCCCCGCTCGTGCTGGAGATAAGTTGGGCTGCCCGCTCGGGTTGGTGAAGTTGCCCGCACGTTCTAGAGATGAGTTGAGCTTCCCGTGCGTGTTGATAAGTTTACCCGCTCGTGCTGGAGATGAGTTGGGCTGGCCGCTCGGGTTGCTGAAGTTGCCCGTGCATGTTGATCTGCGACCTCTTGATTATTTAGACTGATACTCCCCTTTAAACTGATGTCGGGTGGTAAATCGACATTCAGTTTGCTCCGTAGCTGAACAAAATGATGACCAGATAAGGTTTTTGTGAAAATATCTGCAACTTGAAAAGTGTTAGAAATATGTTTAATAATAACCGATCCAAGGGCTACCTTTTCCCTTACAAAATGATAATCAATTTCAATATGTTTAGATCGACCATGAAATTTAGGATTTGCTGTTAGAAAGGCAGCAGAGAGATTATCACAGTGTAAAACCAAAGGACCTGGTTTTGATATACCAAGATCACGAAGAATGAAACTTAGCCAAGTAAGTTCTACTGTGGTGGACGCAAACGCTCGATATTCAGCTTCGGTAGATGATCTTGAAACTGTTGGATGTCTTTTAGCAGACCAAGAAAGTAAATTGGAACTAAGAAATGTACAAAAACTTGTTGTAGATCGTCTCGTAGATAAACATCCTGCCCAATCACTGTCACTAAATGCAGCCAAGTCAAATGTACTATGTTTATGTATGTGTAATCCGAGAGTAATAGTACCCTTTATATAACGAAGAATTCTTTTCAATAATGAAAAATCAGATACTCTAGGTTCATGCATCCTTTGACAAATAAAATTGACTGCAAAGTTAATGTCAGGTCGGGTTAAAGTTAAATATTGCAATCCACCAGCCAATTGTCTAAAGTAAGTTGCATCAGAAAATTTTTCAAGATTCATACTATGGTTATTTAATTTAAGAGGTAAATGAGTAGCTATAGGCTTACAATTTGTCATACTAGCCTTGTTCAGTCGAGTGCATATTGTTTATTATGAAGAAATAACCCTGATGAGTAAAACTTATTTTGAACACCCAGAAAATAGTGCAACTGACCGAGATATTTCATGGCTAACTTGATAGTCAAAGCTGTAATAAGTTTCTTTAACAAGGTTTCACAATTTCCTGTTACTATCATGTATATAGAGACTTATGCAGTTTATAAACATGAGTTGGATGTTCAGAATCCTCAAAACCAGGAGGTTGTTGCATAAAGATATCCTCAGTCAATTCTCCATGTAAAAATGCATTCTTAACGTCTAACTGAGATATTGATCATTCATTTACATCCTAAAATATTCATATCATTTGAGTATGGATCTAAAGACCATGTGTTGTTATAATGTTATGCATCCATTTCATTTATTATTG
Organism: Gynandropsis gynandra; assembly: GCA_036759665.1. Lineage (NCBI taxonomy): Eukaryota > Viridiplantae > Streptophyta > Magnoliopsida > Brassicales > Cleomaceae > Gynandropsis > Gynandropsis gynandra. The sequence continues at coordinate 28,629,193 of CM071876.1, read as the reverse complement.
CTTGATGCCAACCAGAATGTTTTAATGCCGATTTAACTGATTTTGGTTCTTGTGGAATATTTATATTAGCACATAAAACATATTTTGGATTAGGTTTGAAAATTCCAGATTTACTCCTAGTAGTCATAGGATGTTGATTTCTAATATTTATTTCATTTTCAGAAGTTGTATTTGATATATTTTCATCAAAGGAATCTGAAATATCCAAACCTGATATTGATACCTAATTTCTTGCTGAAGCATCATCCAATTCTGCTGTTGATATAGGTGTGTGTATATCAGGAATTTCAATAACAGAAGTAGGATTCTGAAATGTAGGTAAGACATATTGCAAATTTTGAATTGGAACATCCTTTTTAGATTTGAATCCTAATTGCCATGCTTTTGATAGTAATGTGTTTGCTGATAGAATCAAATGTAGATAGCTATCCTGAAAAGGAAAATTTAGTTCATCAAAAAATGGCATGACGAGTAATATATACCTTACATGTTACAAGATAGAGACAACCATATCCTTTATATTTTCACTATATCCCAAAAATACACATTTTAAGAATCTTGGATCAAATTTATTTTGAGCACAAGGACGAAGATAAGGATAACAACAACAACCAAAAACTCGAAGAGCCGAGTAATCTATTTCTCTTGTAAACAAGATTTTATACGGTATTTCTTTAAGTATAGAAGAAGATGGTAACAAATTACTGATATAATTCGCTGTATAAAACGTTTCAACCTAATATTTTAGAGGTATTTTAGCATGAAACATCATAGCTAATCCTAGTTGAGTAATATGTTTATGTTTTCTTTCTGCTAATCCGTTTTGTTCAGGTGTATAAGGACATGATACTAGATGTTTAATACCACGTTGTAAGAGATGTTCTTGAAAGCATGTACTATTAAACTCACCTCCTCCATCACTTTGAAACAATTTAATTTTGCAAGAAAACTGATTTTCCACCATCTTTTGGAATGAGACAAAAACATAAAAAAAATATGATTTATGAATTAAAGGATATATCCATGAAAATCTAGAGAAATTATCGATAAAAATGACATAGAACCTGAATCCTTGAACATAAGACGTAGGTGTTGGACCCCATAAGTCACAATGAATCCTTTTCAAAGGTTCTTTAGCATGGTATTTAGAATCGAAAAACGATAATCTGCTATTTTTAGCCATTTGGCAATATTCACACAATTTTGAAGCAGGTTTAGTAATCTTGATGAATTCATTCTTATTAAGTTCTTTTATATTTTTGTTGTTAGTATGACCTAAACGATGATGCCATATATCAAATGAAGTAGAACAATGTCTAGTAGAATAAAAGGCCTTGAAATCGGTTGTTTGTAACCTGTAGATCCCTTCATTTTGTTTCCTTTGACCAGAATCTTATGAGTTATTAAGTCCTTTACATAAACACTATTAGCATCGAAAATCACTTCACAAGGATAATCATGAGTAAGTTTTGAAATAGATAATAGTGATTTGTTAATTTAGGTACTACCAGAATATCATGAATTGGTAACGTACCTTCTGATGTTGTGATGGATGTGGATCCAATGTGTGATATTGGTAGAAACAAACCATCTCCAATCATAACACTATCTGATCCTCCATATGGATGAGAGTTCTGAAGATGTTCGGTTGAATTTGTGATATGAACCGAGGCTCTAGAGTCTGGATACCAATTCAGTTGAGGGTGTTGATTCATTTGAATTGATGTGAGAGATTGTGGTATATCACAACTATGAAAGGCATTATCAAACCGATGCCAACATCATAACGCCTCATGTCCTGCTTTACCACAAATTTGACACAACGTTCTCGTAGAGGAAATTTGTGAATTATTATTGTTAACCTGATTGTTGTTTGAGTTTTGCACTTTCTGAACATACGGAGAATAGACTTGTTGGGCAAAACCTCTTCCACGTGTTGTATAGTTCCTATTGCCTCTGAATATTTGTCTTGCTCCTCTGTATTGAAGTTCCTTCTACCAAACCCTTGATTTGAATTAGTAGAATACTGTGTGGCAGGAAAAGCTAGATGATGAGACACATTAGTGTATTGACTAGTAGAACTTCCAAGAATTAGATTATTCAATTGAGATACCACATCTTCATAAGTCAGAATAGGAGGCTTATGCATCGAGGTTGAATTATCGTAGCAAAATCCTCATATTCTTTGCCTAATCCATGAAGTAACCTAAAGTTCTTCATAGGTTCTTGAATTGGTTTACCAATTGATTTCAATTTATCACATATGCTCTTAAATTGACTCAAATATTCAGCCAATGTCTTTCCTTCTTAGGTTAGAAGTTGCAATGATGCTAGCAAGTCAAATTCTCTTGCTACAGATCATTGTATGTAACGATTTTTAAGACTAGACCATACCTCTATTGTTGAATTCTTACCAACAACATGGCTGAAGACTTCTTCAGAAAGTGTACCAATGATCCACGACATGATAAGTTGATCCATTTGCAACCACGAATCATGTACGGGATTCGGAAATTTATTGAAACATCATTCATGATTTCTTGAATGGTTTGAGGTGGTTCTTGTATTGTGCCATCGATGAATCCCAACAATCTTTGGCTGCGGAGAAGAGACTCAATTTGAGCTTTCCAGAAAGAAAGTAAGAATCTGTGAGCTTTATTGTAACAAAGTTCGAAATATTAATATGTACTGGGAATGGATACTGCGGTTGATTTGCCACCATTGTTCAAGATTGATCTGAAGATTGTTGTATAAGATTTCTTGAATACTTTTGAATTGATGAACCGTTTGTGAATATTTTCACAAATATTACCGAAACACTGCTTCGACGGTGCCCGCGCGGGTTGCTTATGTTGCCCGCTCGGGTTATTGAAGAAAAACAAAACTGCAGATTTGCAGTTAAAAGCAGATTATTGAAAACGAACGAAGAGATGAAACCGTGATTTCTCCGGCTGTAGTACTCGTAAGAGGCTCTACAATTGCCGCCTCGACATTGAAAACTTTAGTAATCGCCGATGAAGACCCGTGAAGGTTTAGCAAGAAATCGGTCAAAGAGAGCTACGAACGGATTCATGGTTAAGCGCCCAAAAGAGGCTCTGATACTATATGAATTTTGAAAGAACTTTAGGACTACTGAATTGAAATAGAGAGAGACGAAATAAAAGGAATTTCAGAGAACTTTATTTATTTTGGATGATTTCAATTCGATGGGTACAATGGCTTTATATAGAGTCGAAGAAGCTCAAGACTCAAGACTCAAGAATTCAAGACTCAAGATCCAAGAACAAAGATTAATGCAACCTTGTTCTTGGAAGAAACGTGTTCTTGAATTTCTTGAGCTGAATCAGAAACTGTGCACGTGCTCTACTTTGAAGAAGAAGAAGACGATCCTGCATGCGCGGGCTAAGTGATGTTGTCCGCGCGTATGTGAGAAGTAGTGGACCCGTGTGGGTTGAGTAGAACTCCCCGCTCGTGCTGGAGATGAGTTGGACTGCCCGCTCAGGTTGCTGAAGTTGCCTGCACGTTCTGGAGATGAGTTGAGCTTCCCGTACGTGTTGATAAGTTTACCCGCTCGTGCTGGAGATGAGTTGGGCTACCCACTCGGGTTGCTGAAGTTGCCCGTGCATGCTGAACTGCGACCTCTTGACTATTTATACTGATAGAGTGCAACAAGAAAAAAAGAAGAAGTTCACAATGACGTTTTTGTGATGGTTCTGTAACAATTTTTATATTAAAATGATTTATGACTCATACAATAGAAGAATCGTTTTGTTTCTATTCCATTTTTTATTTTTTTCCTTTTCATTTTTTAATTATCTCATTAAGTTAAATTAGTTTTGATTTTTATAATAAGATATCACAAGTCATTATGGGCATGATCGTCATTAAGGGCATGATCATCTTATTGTAACACATGCCAAAAAATTCGAGGTATGCATGTAATACGCTGAGGGAATTTGGTGTTTTTTTACATATATCAATTGAAGTCATTCCGACTGTATTAAGAGACTTCCGCACCTCTTGCGATGTCTATCACTCCACCCAAACATTTCGACTTCATCCATCAATCTCCATCCTCTATTTTTATCGAATGAACCTTGAAAAATGTTTTTAGGTCAGTCAAGGGATCCTCCACCATCATCCACCATCGTGATTTCTTGAAGAGTGTCTTAGACCAGTCAAGAAATCAACCTTGATACACCGAAATCTACTCGAGCGTTCGAAATTAACGGATTTTCCGTACGCATCTCAAATTCCTACCTCGAGACGCGTATCATTTTTTATTGTAGGCAAAGGTTTTTCTCAACCTTGTGGAGTAAGTTTCGATCTTCTCGACCATTAGAAAAACACATATCACTAAGAATATTGCAATTACGAGTGGACTCTTATTGTCTAGAATTAGAGCAATTGAATGTAAAATGTCATTTATTAATGAAAAATCTCGAGAATATATTCATGGAGCATCCTAAAGGTTATGTTAAAGAAGAAAAAGGTAATCAGTTACTTGTTTAAATCCTTGTATGGAATAAATAGTCACCAATGTAATGGAATTTGAGGTTGAACTCGTACGTAATGAAGATTGATTTCAAAAGGAGTAAATATGTCTCATGTATCTAATATACTAATTTTATGTGGATGACATGCTAATGATTTTTGAAATCAAAGAGACGATAGAAAATTTAAAATAAAAAGATATGAACAATTAGTTTGAGATTAAATACATAACATTAAAAGAAAGGATTTCAAAAATTGAAATTGATTAAGATAAATAAAAATAAAGATTACACTATCTTAAAAGAATTATGTCAAGAAAAATTTTAATTAGTTTGGCTTGATGTAAGCCGAAGCAAACACCATTGGGATCTTATTTAAAATTAAAATCTATCGCATATGAACATTGAAATATAAGAGATGATTTAAATGGAACACATTTCATTTATGTGTTGTTAGGAGGGAGTATAATGTATTCCATGATCGAGATACCTTCACATTTAACATTCTTTGTTTGTATAATTAATAGATTCATGAATTAGCCACACATATGTCATTAGGATGTAGTGAATTAAGTCTTGATGTATTATTATTATTATTATTATTATTATTTTTGCATGATTTTACAAATTTGTTGGCCACGTGTATTTGCATGGGAATGTAATAACATGCCGAACTTCGAGAGAATGCCACGTGGAACATACTGAGAATCTCTCTACCCAAGAATCTGAATCAGTCTGACAAATTGGAACAATGACATGAAGATGCGTCATAGGATTATTTATTGTCGTTATGATAATGGAACCAATTCTTAAACCAACCAATGTATTTCTGTATAATATAAAGGCCCATGGGCCACTGATAAATAAATAACTAAAGCCCATTTTGACGTGCAGAATTCGATTGTTCTTCCAATCAGTTTTAATTTGAATCATATTTTATCAAACTACATTAGATATTTTTCAATTCGTTTAAAACCGAATTAAACCACAAATAAATTAGAATTGATATGAATTCCACAAATAAATTAGAATTGATATGAATTAGTTCGTAAACTGAATATAAAATCATATATAAATAATATATTTTTTATTTTTATATTATATATATATATTCTAGATATTTATTAAATATTATATAATATATTATTTACATACTATATTATTATTATTTTTCTATTTCTATCCAATTAATATATTTTTATTATAAAATACAGAAAAGAATTATTTTTAAAAATTATAAAAAATATGTTTACGTATTCAATATCATATTTGACATTTATCAAATAATAAAAAAAACTTTTTATCTTTATTGAATTAAAAAATATATATATATTGGTTTTCAGTATTTATAACAACACATTATAACTGAAATCAATCCTAACAACCTTACTAATCTAACAACCTAACTAATCTAATTAAACATATATTATAATGTATTATAATACTCTCTCTCAAATGAAGAGTAAATATTTTTAATTCCCATCTTAGAGGTTAACAAATAAATTGTTGTGACGATAACGGCTTTGTCAAAATATCAGCAATTTGATTGTGTGTTTGTGTCTTGATAAAACCAGATTGAAGCCTTTCCCGAATAAGAAGGCAATCAATTTCTATGTGCTTCATGCGCTCATGATAGATCGGGTTGCTTGCGATTTGTAGTGTTGTTGTGCTATCACAAAATAACAAAGCGGGTGTGGTAATAGGAATTGATAATTCACCGAGTAAGTTAGAAATCCATACCAATTCACAAGTAGCATTGGCCAGAGAACGTTATTCTGCGTCGACACTATTTCGAGATATAGTTACCTGCTTTTTTTATTTCCAAGAAACAAGAGATTTACCAAGAAATTGCGAACGATTTGCAGACTACATATTCTGTATATATTTGCAGACGGATTGCGGACGGAAATGGGTTGGCGACGCTCATTTGCGGACGACATCTAACCGTCTCTAATCCGTCCCGAATCAGAGTTCTAGACGGATTAGCACTACAAGAAAATCAGGTTTTATGGATTGAAAAATCAGCCGTCCCTAAACAGGTTTAGGGACGGATTAGGGACAACCAGCGGTAGTACCCAATCGCGCGACTCTAAATGGTATCCGTCTCCAATCCGTTCCTAATTAGGGACGGAAACATCAGTCCCCAATCTGTCCCCAATTAGGGACGGAAAAAGTAGTCCCCAAACAGTCCCTGGATTGGGGACGGGTTGTTTTTGGTCTCCAAAATTTGGAGACGGACCACTGAATCCGTCTCCAAATTTGGAGACGGCAGTCGCTCGTCTCCAAATTTGGAGATGGAACTCGCCCCTCTCTAAATTTAGCGACGGGCTGTGCCGTCCCTAAATTTGGAGACGGGCAATATTTGTCGTCCCTAATTGTTTTTTAAAAAATAAAAAAAAATAAAATTTTAAAAAGTTCGATTACATTAAAAGATAAATATTAGTACATAAAAAATTACAAACCATACATATAACCAACATTCCGATTACATATAATCCTAAGTCGTTCCAATTAGTCGTGGTCGGAATCACTGTCCTGAACTGCATCCCAATTGATGTTAGGCATTTGCGCTTTCATCATGCGCAGAAGCTACGCCTATCTGACCGTTCAGCTTGCTTTCTTGATAGTTCAGCCTCCTTTCTTGATAGTTCAGCCTCCTTTCTTGATAGTTCAGCCTCTTTGAATGCTTGTTCAACCCGCTTCTCGGATTCTTGGAACCTTTCGGATATTTGATGTCGAAGCTCGTAATCCGATACTTTTTCTTTACCTTTGGATGAAGTTGAATGTTTAGAGGCCATTGCTCCAAGTCCGAAAATACGACCTTTGTATGGCGTAACTTGCTGTAAAACAAATATCGAGAATTAATAACATTTATAAATAGTTAAATTAGATCATAGTAGAATTTCATTATTACCTCGAGATACAACTCGTTGTACTCTTCCTGACTAAGAGTAGTTTGTGAGCCGTCTTCTCTCGGGGGAATTTGAGATACTCGCTCCGCTGCCATGTTTTCAATTTCATCGTAAAGACTTTTCGCCTTAGGATCCACCCACGAACCATCTGACTTCTTAACGTGTGTACGTTCCAACAATTCTATATATGATGGTGCTGATCCCTTCTCTTTCGTCTGAAAAAAAATAAAAAAGACATAGTTTAATAAAATGTTAAGTTTATATAAATGCATAAAAATTGAATAAAGCTACCAGATCTTCGTATACTTCCGCAAAAGAACAAGATCCTGCCGTGTGTACGCTTATCCCGTATTCTGCTCTATCAGAACGTCGGGATTTACTTGCTCGCTCACTCTTTGCCTTAAATTCTGGGGAATCCCAATGTGCGCACATCTGATACCAAATATCTTCCGACATCCAATTGGGTTTTCCTTTTATATATCGGCTTGCGTGCAATTTACCTACGATAGACTTGAGACGCAAAGCCGCATTTCTTTCAAATTTGGACTTTACTAGTCCGGTAAGGGCGGGATTCCAATAAAATTTTTGCTGAAATAATAATAAGCTTATTA
>CM071876.1:28595930-28621092 GCA_036759665.1 Gynandropsis gynandra | reverse complement strand
TATAAGAGGAAGCTTCCATCGCTCTTCATCCATTGCTAAAATTTCTTCCACTGTTGGTTCCTCGTATATATGCGGATCGTGATGCTGTACTTGATCTGGTGGTGGTTGCATTTGCGGATAATACGGTATATATTGCCCCGATTGTGTCGATCCAGTGTTTCGGAAGAAATTTGGATTCATGTTATCATCATATCCTGAATTGGAATGTCGGGAATAAGATGAAAGGTTTCCACTTTCCTCGGACTGAGGGCGGTTTCTCGTTTTACCGCCTCTTCCAACGCGGCGCGACATACTGAAATGTGAAATAAAAATATTACGACATTCTAAATTTCAACGTACATTTCTAAATTTCTCAACTTCTAACATCAATACATAAATAAACAGCTAAATTTATTTAACCCATTTCCGCATTTTTTGTTCTAAATTTCAACGATGAATTCTAACATCTACTCTAATTGCAACGATATTAGATCTAAATTTTAACTCTAATTTCTATAACCTCATAATTGCAACGATATTAGATCTAAATTTCAACTCTAATTTCTAGAACCTCATGGAAGAGCTATCCATGAGCATCTAAACTCACGTCTAAATCCATACACATCTAAACTCACGTCTATATCCATACACATCTAAACTCACGTCTATATCCATGAGCAAGACCCATTTGAATGAATCCGACAACAATAGACAACAAATCCGACAACAATCTTACCCTGATTGATTCGTCCGATGGGCGACGGGAGGGGAACGCGGCGTACACGGCGAAAGTGGCGGCGACCGATGGGTGAGGCGAACGGCGAGAGAAGCGAACGCGGCGGCGACGGAGGAGGAAGGGAACGCGGCGGCGACGCGTTAGGAAGGGGATGGATTCGAGCGTGAGGAGGAAGGGGATGGAGTCGAGCGAGAATTTATAATAATTTGGGGACGGGATACAATTCCGGGATCGGTGATTGATCGGGACGATTGATCGGGACCGGGATCGGGACGATTGACCGGGACCGAGATCGGGACGATTGACCGGGATTGGGACGATTGACCGGGGACCGAGCCTGAGACGATAGAACGATATCGGGACGATAATCATCAAAAAACGTATTGAGAAACAATTCGTAAACATATAATCATTGAGAAAATAGAAACAATCATTAAAAAGTATATAAAAAACAATCTGTAAACGTTTTAACATGATTCATCATCAAAGTCACACAATTGTTCCGTCGAATCTTCTGTATCCGATTCAAATTCCACATCTTCTTTTTCTTATATATCTTCATGAAGATCATCTTCATTTCTTTCGATTTCTTCCATTTCACCGTGCGTAAGCTCTTCAACGCGTACATCGTCAATAGCAATAATCTCGGTCATTTGTTGTTGCATTGGCAATTGTTGTTGTTCTGTGTTGTCGATAAATTTGCCCCTCGGAAGTATCTTTATTGCGACACGCCAACCTGAAGATCTTCTAATATGCGGATTGGAAACGTAACAAACTTGATCAGCTTGTGACGCAAGAATAAAAGACTCGTATTTTGCATATCTTCGTGTGGAGTTAACTTCTACAACGCCTAGTTTGTTTACTCTTGTTCCGCGACCGATTATTGGATCGAACCAATCACATCGAAATAACATCACTTTTAAACCGACATAACCTACAAACATATCAAAATCTGAGTCAATATCCAAAATGACACATGTGGTAAGGATAACATTGTTTTAAACTTGTTTTCTATACCTGGATATTCCAATTGCAAAATTTCCTTTAAAATCCCATAAAAATCTGGTTCATCGACCGATGCACAATAGCTTTCACCTTTCACACATACACCATAATTCATTGTCGACTTCAATTTCCCATGATCATAAGTGTGCAAATTATAACCACGTGTAAAATACATAGGCCAACTCATAACTTTCACAATCGGTCCTTTGACTAGATCTCGTAGCCACAACGGGTGATTGCCCATCTCAACCTGCAGTACATGTACAAACTTAGACCAGCGTCATAATATTATAAAAGTTATTTATGTAAAATTTCATTACTTACATATTGTCTGATCCATGTGGAGAAATTTTTTTCTTTAAGTTCTTGGAGTTGAAAATCATCAATGTTCGTATATGTATTCTTCAATATATCCTCAAATGTCCTATAAAAAGAAACAAAATTCTATAAATATTACAACAATAAACAAAATTGTCATTGTGATAACCATAGTTAATTATGGGATTTTACCTTTCAAAAGGTTGTAGATATTCGCAGTTCAATAAAACTTATGTATGTGCGATATGAAGATCTCGTTGTGATAACCATATATCTTTCGCCTTACCAGCAGCTCGACCAATTCCGCAAAATATGTCCGGAACATCTGGTATTGGATATGAATACGCCACACCACCATCAAAATATTTGTCTGGATTTCTAGTGCGCGTTTGAACATGTGGCTCGAAGTAGTATGAAGTGAAGAATGATATTTCCTCATTGACGTATTGTTCCACAATTGAACCCTCCGGTCGAGCTTTTTGTTTGGTTTTTTCTTCAGATGAAACATAAATCGCTCGAACGGATACATCCAACGAAATTGAACTGGACCTCCTAGTGCGGCTTCGTGCGGTAAATGAACTGTCAAGTGCTCCATAACATCAAAGAATGATGGTGGAAAAATCTTCTCCAAGTTACATAGTACAGTAACTATGTTATTTTGCAGTCGACGAACCACATCATCTCGGAAGAATAGGCCAATACCTGTAACATTAAAATATTATTAGTGTATTTAATAAATATTCACACTACATATTAATATAAAATCAACTACATACCTCCAATTGCTTCGTGTGGATGTTTGTCTATCAATTCAGAAAAACATATCGGAAGTAGTCTTTGCATGAATACATGACAATCGTGACTTTTCATCCCTAATAACTTTCCTCCTTGAATGTCAACGCACCTTCCAATGTCAGACGCATAGCCATCGGGAAATTTCACATCTTCTTTCAACCATTTCAACAATTTATATTTCGTATCATTTGACAATCTGAATATCGGGACTAGCGCTTTACCGGCGTCAGTTATATGTAATTCCCTTCGTGAGCAATATTCTTCTAGATCCTTGCGTAATTTAATATTGTCTTTCGTCTTCCCCGTGACATTCAGTATTGTATTGATGATGTTATCGAAAAAATTCTTCTCTATGTGCATCACATCAAGATTATGTCGAAGTTTCAAATTTTTCCAATACGGTAAATCCCAAAATATGCTCTTCTTGTATCAGTTATGAGTAATTCCATAACCACCAATTCTTGGATGATTGTTTCCTCCGCAATCTATACTCCTCGGAATACCCAAAGCAAGAAGTCGTTCATATAAAATCTCTTCGCCGGTCAAAACTGGAGGAGGAGATTTTCGCACAACTACATTCCTTTTGAAATTTCTCTTGTTGCGCCGTAATGCATCATCAACAGGAAGAAAACGACGATGACAATCAAACCAACTCATCTTTCTTCCATGTTTCAACTGAAAAGCATATGTTTCCTCCATGCAATATGGATACAAAGACCTAAATAGACATTTCGACTCTCAGCCGCAAAATCAGGGTATACCTTGTTAAAGTGTTTCCACGCCTCACCATCTGAGGGATGACACATCTCTCCTTCCTGACTTGAATGCTCAGCATGCCATCTCATGTCGCTTGCGGTCTCCACAGATTGATACAATCTTTTTAATCTGTCTGTAATTGGTAAGTACCACATACGACGATATGGAACCGATTTTCCATTCTTTGTTAAATAAAACCGATCTTTTCCACAAAATAAACAATTACTCATCTCCGATGTCTCTCTCCAAAAAATCATGCAATTGTCTTGACAAACATCAATCTTTTGATATGGCAATAAACCCAAAGATCGCATCATCTTCTTTGTCTCATAATAGGAGTCTACTGCATTATTATCTTCTGGCAAATAATCTCTTACTAATTGCAATATCGAATCCATGCAATTCTCAAACAAATTATTTCCAGTCTTCAAATTCATCAAACGTGCAGACAGAGATAACTATGATAAACCACTCCTACAACCATCATAAAGTGGATTCCTATCACTTTCTAGCATTTCAAAAAAACTTTTTTGCTTCTTCATTTGGTTCTTCTTCAATATTTTCGTTTCTTTCACGAAATACATTTTGCACCATTTCCACATAAGGGTTCATTTCTACATCTTGAGAAGACTCAAATTTATCATGAAGTATAGTGCCCTTATTAAAGTTTTCCACAACATTACTAGGTCGTGGTGCAAATTTTTCTCCATGACATAACCACATGAAATAATTCGGGGTAAATCCTCTTAAATAAAGATGCTTCCAAACAGTTCTCTCATTAATAAATTTTTCATTCTTGCATTTGACGCATGGACAAACCAACGTACACGTTTCTTTGTAAACTTGTTGATTCGTCGCCATTGTCATAAACTGTATGACACCTTCTATAAACTCTTTCGATACGCTTTGAGATTCTGGATCAATTCTTCTGTACATCCATTGTCTAGATTCGAAAATGTTCGATCTTGATGAAGATGCCATTATATCGCAAACACTATAGAAGATATGGGATGAAAAATATGAGAGTTGCTTATGAAAAACGGATCAATGGTTGAGGGGTTAAATAGATTATTTATACACGAATTAGGAACGGATTAGGGACTAAGAGATTAATTTTCCAAAAAATCGTCCCGAAACCGTCCCTAAAACGGTTTTTTAAAGTCCTAAATTTAGGGACGGTCCCAAATCCGTCTCCAAATTTGGAGACGGATAACCTGTCTGTCTCCAAATTTGGAGACGGATGACCTGCCCGTCTCCAAATTTGGAGACGGATGACATGTCGTCTCCAATTTAGGCATGAATTACTTTTCCGTCCCTAATTGGTCCGCATTTAGAAACGAATTAGGCACGACTCTTCTATACCCAAATTTGGGGACGAATTAGGGACGGATTTTATTTTTCGTCCCTAGTCTGTGTATAATCTGTTTCTAAATTTAGGGACGGAAATGTCGGTCCCCAAATTCCGTCCCTAATCTTGAATTTTCTAGTAGTGTAGAGACTGATTCGTCAGTCCCTAATCCGTGTCTACAACAACCAAGATCTTTTACCTTGAAATTTGAGTGCAGAACCTGTTTCAAAGATTCAACAGCAACAACATTATTCCCAACAATTAAAATATCATCAACATAGAGCAATAATGCAACAAACGAATCTGAAGAAATTTTGTAAAATAAAGAATTATCACACACAAATTGACTAAAACCAGAATTCTTAAGCATAGAAGAAAATTTGATGTTCCATTGTCTAGAAGATTGTTTCAATCCATAAATTGATTTGTTAAGTTTACATACAACATCAGTCGGTGATTTCTCCCCCTTATTAGGCACATATCCGGGTGGTAAATTCATGTAAATTTCTTCATTTAGATTGCCATTTAAAAAAGCATTTGATACGTCAAATTGGGTAATAATCCAGTTTAAAGAAGATGCAAGGCAGAAAATAAGTCTTACAGTCACCATTTTCGCTACAGGGCTAAATGTATCATTATAATCAATTCCTTTTGTTTGAGTGTAACCTTTAGCTACTAATCTAGCTTTATATCTATATAAATTCCCATCTGCATTATATTTAATTTTGTATAACCATTTGCATACTACAGTTTTCTTGTTAGGAGGTAAAGTGCATAGTGACCAAGTGTTGTTGTCTATCAAGGCATTGAGTTCAAGTTGCATAACTTCTGTCCACTTAGGAGATAAAGATGCTTCTTTAAAGTTTTTAGGTTCACTAATAGTGCTAATATTTAGAGAAAACAATCTGTGCGAATTAGACAGTTTTGAATATGAGAGAAAAAAATCGGATAAGGTGTTTTGGTAAAAGATGGATCATATTTGAAATTCAAATGATAGCAATGATAATCTGAAAGATAATGAGGTTGTTTTCTGATTCTTTTTGGTTTTAAAGCAGTAGAAGAAGTAGGAAAAGATGGGGATAAATTTTCATCCGAGATAGGGATTATGGCAGTTGCATTGGCAGTGTTATGAGTAGAAACAACAGAAAAATCTGTTGGAATGGGCAAAGGAAGGACAGTATATGGAAATAATTCATTAACACGATGATTATGAGTATTGTTCTTAAATGGGAAGATGGATTCATGAAATATTATATGTCTAGATAATAAGATTTTATTAGAAATCAAATCTAAAACCTTACCTTTATAACCAATGGGATATCCTAAAAAACTGCAGGATTTGCTCTAGGTGTGAATTATGCTTATTTACAGGAGAAATAGTAACATAGCAAAGACAACCAAATATTTTTAAATGATCATAATTAGGTTGTTTGCCATTCAACAATTCATATGGGGACTTGTTATTTAAAATAACAGCAGGAGTCCTATTTATAAGATAGGCTGTTGTGGATATACAATCAGTCCAGTATTCAAGAGGAATATTCGTTTGAATAAATAAGGATCGTGCAACATTCAATAAGTGTTGATGTTTCCGTTCAACCACATAATTTTATTGTGGTGTATAGGCACAAGAATGATAATGGAGTATGCCTTTATTAGCAAAAAGATTTTTAAATTGTAGTTCATGGGCATTATTATCACTTCTTATAGCTTTAATAGTTGTTTTAAATTGATTTTCAACATAAGCTATAAAAGAAGAAAAAATGATGTTGACATCGGATTTTGATTTTAAGAAATAAATCCATATAAATCTAAAATTATCATCTACTATAGTAAGAAAGTACCTATACCCTTCAATGGATTCAACATGAAATGGAGCCCAAAATATCGATATGTAAAAGATCAAAAACATTTTTAGATATATTATTATTAGAAGGAAAAGAAAGCTTTCTTTGTTTAGCTTGTGGACAGATCGTACAGTGATGAGAAGGAAGAATGGGAGAAGCATTGATGATGGATTTTGATGACAAAAATCTGATTTTATTGAAAGAAGAAAGACCTAGCCTACTGTGCCATACATCAGAAGAAGTGGAAACAACAAGAATTGGAATTGTTGTAGGATCCATAAAGTATAAATTGTTAGAAACATCACCATTCCCAATCATTAAGCCCCGAGTAGGGTCTTGTAGGAGGCAAGAAGAAGTAGTGAATGACACGTTAAGATTGGAATCTTGAGTTAGCAAACTAACACTAACTAGATTAAAACTGAAAGAGGGAACGTATAGCACCAATTTTAGAATCAGATGTGAAGAAAGAATAACAGTTCCAATGAAAGAAACATAAAATTTGGAACCATTAGGAAGAATAACAAAAGCATTAGAAAGAGGTTTCAAATCAGAAAAAGAATCGATATTATTGCAAACATGGTTGCTAGCTCCTGAATCAATAATCCAAGAATTTTTAAGAATGTGTAAGCTGGAATTAATTGAAAATGAATAAAAAAGATTTATGAAAGAATTACCTAATGTTGATAGAACAGATGAATTTGTCTGAGAAGGAGGAACGGAGGTCACTGAATGGTCTGCTGGAGTGAATTGTGGTTTAGAACAATAACTTTGGACAGATGTGAGGTGTGAGACTACTTGCTAAAATGTTTCTCGTAGCAATGCCAGAATTGGATACAGCAGAAGTGGAATCAGAAAGATAAGGTTGACCTTCTTGAATAACATTGTTAATACAAGGAGAATAGTGGAAAGATTGGAGTCTAGGCTGTTGTGATCCTGAAGGTTGCCTACATCCAGGAGGATAACCATGTAGGCGGTAGCATTTTGAGATAGTATGGCCTTGAAGACCACAATGTGTACAAACAGGATGAGGACGAGGTTGTGAATTAAAATTGACAGGACCACGAGGACGAGAAGAAAGGTTAGATGAAGGAACAGAGGTATTTGAAGAGGATTGAAAAATAATGGCATAAGGAGGAGGATGAACTCCTCGTTGTTGCTTATCTTGAATTACTAGATTAAAAGCTTTGGCAACAGAGGGGAGGGGATCCATCAGAAGAATTTGACGACGGACCAAAGAGAAAGATTCATTGAGACCCATTAAGAATTTTAACAGATAACGTTTCTCTTCAGATTTTGTTATCTGTGTGTTAATTCCACATTCGCATTTTGTGCAAGAACAAGAGATGAAGTCTTCTAAACTTTTAAGTTCTTGCCAAAAAGTAATCAAACGGGTATAATAGGTATTGAGGTCTAGATTGCCTTGTTTAAGGTTTTGTAGTTCGGTTTCGATACCATAAATCCTAGGAAGGTTGGTTTGACTAAATCTATCGTGAAGATTCTGCCACATACTTGAGGCAATGTTCATATGCACGATACTATCTCCAATTTCTTTGAAAGCCGAATTTATGATCCATGAGCATACAATATCATTACATCGATGCCATGTTTCAAAATCGGAATCATCCGGTGAAGGTTGAGGATTCTTACCTGTAACGAATCCCAATTTGTTTCCGCCATTCAGTGCCATGGTCATAGACCTCTTCTAGGTGTTGAAATTCATCTCGTCAGTAAGTTGTTCAGTGACCAGAAGCACACAATTTTAGTCATTTATGTGCAAATAAAGTAGATTTTTGTATGGATTGATGATTTGGGTAGGGTTTGGGGTAGGGATTAAGGAAGCCATATTAGGAAAGCTTCTGTAAACCGGTGAACTTGAACAGAATCAGTGACCAAAGAATCAAAAGAACAAAGGAAAACTTCGAGACAAGACTCAAAATTAAAGACGCCGACGACAGGCGATTTTCACGCGCCAGCGAAAGAGAGGAAAACAGACGATGTCGAAGCCCTGTGAAATCGAACCGATGAAAAAGGAAATCGCAGGTTCTGAATCGAACTGAAATTGAGGGTTCGAAATCGAACCAGAAAAAAGAACCCGACGGAAAAATGAAGAAGCCGAAAAAACGACTCGAAGAGGACGATTCGAAGAAGACGAAACCAGAACCAGCAAAAAATGAAGAAGGTATTCGAAGAAATCAAAACCAGAACCGGCGAAAAATGAAGACGCCGGAAAAGAGACAACTCAAAAGATTTTGAAATCAAACCGGAGAAGCAAAAAATTGATGATGTCGGAAGAGTGAAAGTCTGAAGAATAAGAATCCGACGAGAAAGAAAAGAAAAAAAATCACCGATTGAAGGAGTCCGATCACCGATTTACAGGGAGGAAAAAGGGGAAAAATTTAGGGTTTGCAAGCGGAAGACGTTAAAACTCTGATACCATATCAAAAAATAAGAGAAAACTTTTTATCTTTATTGAATTAAAAAGAAATATACATTGTTTTTCAGTATTTATAGCAACACATTATAATTGAAATCAATCCTAATAACCTAACTAATCTAACAATCTAACTAATCTAATTAAACATACATTATACTGTATTCTAATAATATTCGATAAATTTATTTTCCAATTAGTATATTGATATTTAACATATTTGTATTTGAATTAATGTTTTTATAGTTTAGATATTTTATTGGTATGATGATAATTAACATATAATATTAATATGTTATAATTCTTTTAAATTAAATAGTTCGAACTAACTCGTTTTTTGGGGAATATTGAGTTGAGTTGGAATTTTTGCAGCTCATTTTGAAAACGAACTGGATCGAGTTTAGTCTAAGCAACTCATTTCACATCTTTAATTTTATTATTATTATTATTATTATTATTATTATTATTATTATTATTGAATATGTGGTCACATCTACAAGAAATAGTTTGAAAACGCTTTTTCAATAAAAATGTGTATAAATTCTACTCAATGGAATACGTTGTGTTTATAATGCTAGAATTAAAGAGAATATATCATACACCTTGTCCTTAAATGTGAAATGAGTGCTTTGTAGCGAATAGTTTCAACTTCTCAATGAGCGAAGCACTTGCCAACTTCGTGAAAATACCACCATAAAGATAATATATCGTACACCTTATCCTTGATGATTACACAAGTGTAGAAAATGTTACTCATTTAATTATGATGACTTCTTTCAATTATGATGACTTCTTTTATAGCTCGTAATTAAAAGAAGAAAAAAAGGAAAATGAAGAGAGAAGAAGAGAAAAGAAGAAGATAATGAAAAATTAGAGAACAATCCATCGTTTTTTCGTCGTGTTATTCGTGGATGAATTCTAATCGAGATTACGGAAAAAATTATAAACATTTTTTTGTGATTATTTCTTCAAATTTTAGATTTATATTGTGGATATTGATTAATTGAATAGATTTGTAATAGGAGAAAACTTGATTCGTGTTGTTGTTGATAACATCATCATGAATCGTTAAGTCATCGTGAAATATTAAGGTGATGGTTTTTCCCTAACAAAATTTGGTTTTGTGGTTGATTATAGAAAAATTCTTACGTTTGATTACAGTAGAAATTTTAGAAAATAGAATTAGAATTGGATTTGGAATTCAATCCTTAGAATTCAAAATTGACAAAAAAGAAAGATTTAAAATAGAATTATTGGAGTATAATAAATCATTGACCCAAGTTGTTGAAATTAAATTCGATACAGCAAAGAATTTACAAAAGAGAAATAAATGAACATTCACTTCACATGTTGAAGTAAATAATCACAAAGAAGACGAAGAAAATATTTTATTTAACCTGAAAAATTACAATTAGTGGTAAATGAATGTCTCTCCTCTCCGCCTAACGCCTCAGATTATATTATCTCTTTAATGTTTAATTTAATTAATCCTCTTCAGCGCTAAGTAAGCCATTACTCTGTACCCAACAAACATCAATATCAAAACACCTACACTCGCCCATGCCCCAATATCTCCGACCACCTCCTCCTCCACGTATCGACACCCACCTTCCGATCTCCGGCGACCTACCGACCAACACCCAATGACCCTAAAGATATCATCTCCGCGTCCGTACTGAACGTCGATCAGTAAACGGTAACTATAGAACGTCGTCGACATGTACTTCATCCACACCATGCATGTAGGCACCTTGTGCACGTAGTATCCTCCGGTCAACACAAACGCTAACATCGTCACGGTGACCATCGTGGACGCCTTTTTCGCGTCCATGATCGCTGCACCCAGTGCGAGGCCGAGGCCTTGTGAGGCTAAGACGTACAATAAGAGGACTGCGAGGGTCAAGAGGAACGCGGAAACACCGGGTCGCAGACCAACCATCCAGTAAGTTAGGGTTAGGAAGGCCGTAGGGAGGACGAGATCCATGGACAGCGACCCGAGGACGTGCGCCATGAAGTAGGAAGAGAGAGTGTACATCCCGGACGCTCGTTCTCGAGAGAAAATTGCTCGTTCTTGAGGAAATGTGAAGACGGCGTTGAAGGATGGAAGTACTCCCCAAAAGATTGTGATGAAGAAGAGTAGGCCGAGGCGATCCTGTAATGAAATTACCTAATTGCCATTAGAATCTTTTTTTTATGAAAATTATATACTAATCTTCAAATGTATGTTTTTGGACCCATTATAAAAAAATAATAATAATTACGTGAATATCACGATAATCAGAATGCCACCACATGAGGCCAGCGAGGAGAGAAGCTGCAACAACTTGGAAGATACGAAGGCAATCGAAGGATTCATGGCGACGTTCTTTGAGTAATCTATGGAGGAGAATAGAGAATTGATTGAACCATGTAACGATGGATGCGCCAAATGTGACACATTCTTTCCTTCCGACCAAACTCGAGTTTTCGTGAGGAATTAATGTCGTGGTTGCATCAATACTCATCTTAACCTTTGGGGCCAACAATGTATTGTATGAGGCGATTAGGGTTTGCCTCACATTCGGCCTCTCCCGCTCTGTTGTACCGTCGATCTGACAAACTCCTGAATCGTTATAACCATCTATTAGAAATTTCAACGACGTGATGCATAAACAACTAATCGGTGAATTTAGGGTTTAATATAATCCAAAAACTAGTTCAATAGTTCAAAATTATACAAAAACTATAAACATAAATAAATAATTTATATTCTAATCTATATGGATTAAACAATATAACACCTACTATGCTAAAAAAAATAATCGAAAATTCAATATTAGAATATTTAAATCAAAATAAACAAATATTCATAACACCTCTAATTCTATAAAAAGATACGAGTCAATTAATATATTGACAAAGCGCATTATATAATGCTGAAGGATATAACCACTCCATTGATAATCCAAATGGTAAAAAACTATTTGCCCAATTTGATAAATAATTCAAAAATTCAGTAAGATTAATCAAGGGTCTTCTTGGAACAGACCAGACAAATTAATCAGATTCAAACATTGATGGATCCGATTATGATTAATCAACCTATTAATTAATAATTAATCAACCGTTTAATTAATAATTAGTTAACATCGGATAAGCCATAAAGCTGAGCAGCCAAGGTGGCCAGGTGAGCTATTCCACCGAAAAACCATAGGGTGACCACTATTGATTTTTTTATATTTACTTAAACCCCAAAAATTAAAGGAAAAAAATGGAATATTAAAATAAAACATGTCAAAAAAGACTTTTTATAAGATAAGCCTATTATGGAGTGATGGAGAATCAAGAAGTATTCCTAACACGTTGTAGTGTTATCTACTAATCAGGATAATTAAATATAATAATTAAAGAAAATAAAAGTAAAAAATAGATAAACTATACAAACAATCTATCATCAAAGATAAATTAATTCAACGGTTGGATGATAAAATTGATTTATCACCCAAAATCGAATTATTCGAGAGAAAAAATATTCATATCAGTCCAAATTTGATTAAAAAAATTGTAATAAATCATAAAATATATACAAAAATTTAAATTATTAATTAAAAAACGACACAAGTCAAACCCCTAGAACAAGTTTCATGATCCATAATATTTGGAAGGGCAACAATAAATTTACTTTGTTTCTATTAAACTTAACGACCAATAATTTGAGCCAAGTGGATCGTACTGTTCACATTCCATCGATGTAGACAAGTGACTAAAAGCTCATGACGCGACCCCCCAAAAATATGTTTTTTTTTTCTCAACAACAATTTATTTATACAAAATAAATCATGAATGAAAGATGTAACATTTGTATCAAAACGATCATTATTACTTTTATAAAGCATTGAATAAATTAAAAAAAAAGGGATGAAACCAATATATGGATAATTCCAGGGTATTGTACGTTGAACACAAAAAAAAACATCTTATATGCTTTAAAATGCACTTGAAAAATGGCGATCATGTGATTGGTTTGTCCATTAAATAACCTTTATTTATATATAAAAAATATTATTTTTTTCCCTTAGGGTTAATAGTCAACAAATAATAAAATCCAAATGTAAAATGGGATCCAACAACATGTTCTAAGTCATTCCTTTTCCCTTCTGACTTTATAATGCTCTCTTACGCTACCAATGACGTCACCAAATATTTTCTTCCATGTGCGTTTCCACACACACACATATATATATATATAGCCCTAATGAATCTATAATTAATTTAAGAATTTAAAATTATTCAATCTTATATTTTCATAATTTATATTCTAACTGATATAGACAATATAACACTTTTCTCTCACACAAAATTGATCTAAAAATTTATATAAAAGATTCAACATCAGAATATTTGAATTAAAACAAATTCGTACACTAAAACTATATCAATTGCTTCTCACCTAATTGAATAAAAACCCTAAAAAATATAATTTATATATTTCGATGTCGGATCTATATGTTAAATTATATAATTATATAGATATTGATAAACACAAAATATAAAATTATTTATGGAATACCAATGTATACCAAAATTTCATTTTCATCTACAACTAACGACAAAACATGAAATCAAGTGTGTATAAATGTGAAGGCAAGTGGTACCATAAATGGCTTTTGTTTCTTTCAGACAAATATAAACATGTCGTTATTGTGTGCATCTACATTTGTCTAACTATAAGACACCCTATTGGTAAACCATTTCTTCTCTCCACATTTATATATATAAATATATATGAATTTATGATTAATTTTTTTACCAATTTAAAAAAGATAATGTATATAATTTTTTTTTGCTCCAACTAGATCCTTTGTTCGTGCATAATCACAACATAAGTTGAATATCAACATATTAAAATAAAGATGATTTAGGTTTTGATACCAAATAAAATGAATTAAGATCTAACTTAATCTTATGTATAACTCAAAAAAATTAATATTACTCGATATAAATAAGAATATATAATTGTAAAAATAACACATATAACACGATATGATAGTTCCATCATTCAACAAGTATGGTTTTAGTAGATGAAAAGCATGCAAGTTTGGTTTCAGACACGCAGAACATCTATTCCACGCGCCTCAGCTGACGCGTGGAACTCAACACTGGTATTTTTTTTTAGTTGATGAGAAAAAGAAAAAAAAAAAGAGGACAGAGTTAAAAGGAAAAAAAAAAGCAAAAAGAAACGGATTTGGATAAAGAGAAACAGATTATATGTCTTATCAAATACTATATTGTTTTTTATTTATTTTTTAATGTGTGGAATAAATCATATGTAATGCCTAAGGTGAGACCAACACCTGTGACATATATATCATACACGTATCCCTATAATCCATATCTATATATAAAATATTGGATTATATAATCATTTTAAACATAAAAAGCCGACTTACCCTACATAATAATCAACTTTTTAATTTTTAAAGAATAAGAGAAAAAAAAACTTTATTTGATTAACTTATAAGAAATTAAAGATGCTAATACTCGATTTATTCATCAGTAAAGTTGTACTATATTATAAGTTAAAAATAGTAATTAGTTTACTTTATATTAAAACATAATTAACACTAATAGACCCCACCATCACTACGACCACTTACATGGAGACTTTGTACACATTGAATGCTCTCTTCGTACGTCGGCGTAAACTATCATAAATGCAATGACTTCGTTTTTTTTAATTAAATCCGTTATTGTCTTAGATTTCCGATACAAATATCTAAACCTCAGTCAAATAAAATACAATTATATATATA
The DNA here is from genome assembly GCA_036759665.1 of Gynandropsis gynandra. Lineage (NCBI taxonomy): Eukaryota > Viridiplantae > Streptophyta > Magnoliopsida > Brassicales > Cleomaceae > Gynandropsis > Gynandropsis gynandra. The sequence continues at coordinate 28,606,085 of CM071876.1, read as the reverse complement.
TATATATGTGTATATATGGTTGTGATCTCTTCTAATTTATTTATATAATCCATGTAACTTGTAAGTATGTGAATATATATATGTGTGTGTGTGTGTCGGCTCGATTGTGCATTGGATAACAAAACTTTTACCTACCATTCCATTAATCAAGTTACACGCAAGGGATGATCACAATAAAAAAAATAGTAGTATGTTTAATTACGTAATAATATAATATGTGTTGATATCTAGGTCCGAATCACTATAGAAAATTAAATATAAATAAAAATAAAAAGCATGTATTATGATAGCCCTATATTTATGAGTTATATCACTAACTCAAATAATTGTGCCTTATTATTAACAAAGTAATTAGGCCGTAGTTTCACAGCTCTCACTTTCATGACAAATTAACTAAAAATATCTCACATCATATGGTTAATTTCTATATATATAGATATATATAGTTTCTATGATCAATTAACATTCTATTTACTGTCATATATTTAACTGCTTATATATATATGTATATGTATATATATTACGAAGAAACATTCACAACAAAGAAAATACTAGACATAAATTGAGTTCGGGTACGTACCGTTGGCAAGGTCGAGGAGAAAGTCGGCCGGATTCATTGGAAACGCCGGCGAGAATCCGACGGACTCAAAGTAACCGACGGCATCTCTGCCCTTGCCGAAATACAAGCACCGTCCTTCGCTAAGAAGAAGGACTGAATCGAACATCTGAAACGTACGGCTCGACGGCTGATGCACCGACGTCACCACCGTCTTCCCCTTCCCGTGAGCCACTGTCACCAACGTCTGCACCAGCCTGTGAGCCGCCGTCGCGTCCAGCCCTGACGTGGGCTCATCCAGGACAAGGAGGCTCGGGTTCACGAGCAGTTCGTGCCCGATGCTCACCCGCTTCCTCTCTCCACCGGAAATTCCCCTGATGAAGGTGTTTCCGACGACGGTGTTCTCGCATTTCGTCAGACCAAGCTCCGAAATCACTGACTCCGCTGTTCTAATTTTCTCGTCTCTGGTTAGGGTTCTTGGGAGGCGAAGCAAGGCGCAGAATACTAGGGTTTCACGGACAGTGAGGTGTGGGTAAAGAAGGTCGTCCTGGGCGACGAATCCGGTCCGTTTTAGTATCTGTCTCGTGAATTTTCTATCGTTGGCGAGGATTGTTCCGGTGAGTCCTGCTCCTCGGAGTCTCCCTGCGACGGCGTTGAGGAGCGTCGATTTTCCGCTCCCGGAGGGTCCAAGAACGGCGAGGATCTCGCCAGGTGAAACCATGCCGGTAATGCCGCTGAGGATGGTCCGCTCTTCAATCACAGCCGTCGATCCCGTCTGATCGGAAGGTTGGCGTCCCATACACAGGAGTCGCTTGACTCCGCCGGAGTTTCCACTACGGTCATGGATCTTGACCTTGTAGCACACGTCGATGAACTAGGCAGAGACAAAACAACACAGGAGGTGAGTCAACCCCGAGTCATTCAATTCCACTCAGGTACAGTGATATACTGCTTTACACATACTATACAGTATCGCACTTCTCTATCTAACCACTGAAGCGGCCGCGATTAAGCGGCCAATCGCTGTCAATCAAACGCGACTTGCTGGTCAAACGCTAATAGTCTCTCAGGAGATATCTCCTATACATCCACCATTACTTACACATATATATATAGTACTCCGGTGAACGTTCTTTAGAAAAAGAGTGTGTATGTATGTATGTACTGAAGAAATATTCAACAAAAAAAAAAAAGGTGGGCATGAATGGGTGTTTACCTTGAGGGTGATGGGGAAACAAAGAGATGATGATGATGATGATAATAAAGAGTGAGGGTCACGAGGATCTTGAGATGGATGAACGGACGTATCTGAGCCGTCCGTTTGATTTTCAACGCCGTCAAAACCTGACATTATTATTCTCTCCTTATTTGTTCGTTTTCGCCGTCTAAAGAGATTGTAACGGAGTTAATAAAAACGGAAGTGTAAGAGCGGGGAAATGGGGGAGAGGGAGGGGTATATATGGAGAGACGGGATGAGGTTCAAGTGTGTGCCACGTCAGCAGGTGAATGAGTACAGGGACACTTAACACGTGGCAAACGCAGAACGCCAGCTGGCGGCAGAAGAACGAATCCGGTCGCGGAAAGTGCCCTTATGCTTTTTCTTTTAATTATTTCATTCATGTATGGAGAGAGAAAAAGACTCTTAATGAGAGAGAAGGTTTGGCCGAATACAGTGATTCCACTACGATTGTCTAATCCAGAACGTCACTCTTACCATCATCGAGTTGTCGACCGTAATTGCTTGTGCTCGAGAGTTTCGGCTAACGTAACAGCCATTACCGTTGGCTGTGACGTGACAGTGTTCTCTGATTGGTCAAAAAAACCCTCTGAAAGTCAAAAAGACTCACCGGAGGAGCCGTAGGTCTCTCTCTCTCTTTCCGAATCAGAAACGCAGAACACAACAATAATGGCTGAGATCAGTTTCCAGATTTCATGGCTCTTTAAGTGGGACCCAGCCAAACTGATGGCAGTGACACGTGTCTCTCCCAAGGCCCATCTCGCACGTGATGGCCACTCACCACCCTCCTCTTATAGATCGCTGGTCTCCCTGTGACTGTTTATTACTATTTTTAAAAGCACGATGCCCCCACCACTCTCGCACGGTGGCGCGTTTATGCAACGCTCTCGGTGCGCCCTGGATAATGAGATGCTTTTTGGACCACATCTTCCACTTATGGCCTTCACGAGTTGCTCCATTTTTACTTAATTACATTTGTCAAAAGAAACATGATAAAGATATAATTATCACATTAGTTTTATTTAAATTAAGTCACATATCACATTAATGCATATAAATTGTTAAATATCAATTATGATATTAGAGCTCTAACTTAATCTTAACCGTCATTTTTTTTTCTCTATTACAATCTTGACGACCACTCTTGCTTGCATTCCTTAGGTCGTCGCTCCTTGACGTCGAGCTCATCCACAACTCACACGACGATCATAGAGCTTAGCCTCGTGTTCAACCCTGATGAATCACATCGCTTTATTTTCTCAATGATAATGAATAATGTCACCAAACTCATATCATCCAACTATTTCATTTGGAACATTCAAATTATGATTATATCGACATGTGGTTCTTTGACGATATAGTGCAAAGAATTATATCACTTCCAACCTAAATAACTTGTTTGTTCACCATTTTTATATCGGCGTCGAAACAATTTTCTTTGGTGATGGATCGCCTCAGACTACCATGCACACTAATTGCGCCTTCATATGTACTTCATCCATTTCTTTATGTCTTGATTATGTTTTGTGTGTGAGATATCTTGTCTCGATCCAAAAATCTTACAATTTTAACAATACTAATAACGTTTTAGTTGAAAATTTCCTTAATAACGTTCAGGTGAATAATCTAAACACATCACCAATTCTAACATGACACTACAAGAAATTCACGGTTTAGAGACTGAAAAATTAGTCCATAATCCGTCCGCAAATCTGTTTCGGGACGGAATAGGGACGGTTGGAAACCGTCCGCAAACGACCGTCGCCAACCCATTTCCGTCCGCAATCCGTCCGCAAATACATACAGAATATTTAGTCCACAAACTGTCCGTAATTTCGGACGAAAGGGTAGTCCGCAAATCGACGCGAAATCCGGACGATATCGTGCCCAAAATTTCCGGACGATCCTGTTTTCGTCCGGAAATTTTGAGGACGGATCGCATCCCGTCCTCAAAATGGTATCGACAACCTATTTCATCCACCTAACACATCATCCATCCCATGCGTTTCAATCTTTATTTATCCAGCGCCTAATACCACTATATCCAAGTACACTCCCGTTTATATCATCCAACTATTTTCACTCTTACACATATTATTTCTAATTTTTCATTACTTTTGTCCCAAAACAAGTTATCTTTGTTATGAAATGTTTGTTTGTGAATAAAAACCATACGCTTTCATATTTTGAGCACGAAATTTATATGACATAATGAAATTAGCAAAATAACTCTAGAGAAACAAAATATAAGGAGTCTAAAAAGTTACAAAACTGAAAGAACAATGGAAATAATCATATATTGGAGATTGCATATCTACTGTATTAGGAAGTTTTCCTTGTCAGGGATTGCATATCTATTGTATTAGGAAGTTTTCCTTATTCTTCTATTTCCTTATTCCTCTATTTCCTTATTCCTCTATCAATATTGTATTAGGAAGTTTTCCTTATTCATCCTACGAGAACACTTGTATATATTTCGAATTGATTCAATGGAAAGGCAAATCGGAATTTACGACACTTTTCATGGTATCAGAGCGAACCTATTCTTTCTAGGGTTTGTCTGCCGCCGCTCTTGTCTTCTTTGATCAACTCTTTCCGATCCTCTGTTTTACGTTTCGAAAACAGAGCATCTACGCCTCTGTTTCTTCTATTTCTGCAACAGCGCATCTGTCTCTGTCGCGCACCTCGCTATGACGTCCTTTACTCCTACAACTGCCGTGACTACCATACGTGAGAACGTGGCTGCTTCTCCGTACTTCCTACATGCTGCGGATCACCCGGGAATGATATTATCTACCATCGAATTGACTAAATACAACTATGATCGATGGTCCGAGGCCCTTCGACATGCTCTCTTTTCGAAAAAGAAGCTATCTTTCCTAGAGAGCGATTTGTCCCCACCTTCCGCGGATTCTCCGGAATACGATGATTGGCGCGCTTGTAATTCAATGCTCATGTCTTGGATTATGAACACTATTTCGCCGACACTCCGTTCATCTTTTGCTTATGCATCTACGGCTAAGGAACTATGGGACAATTTTCGACGACGTATGTCGTTGGAGAACGCCACTCGTGTTTATCAACTACAACACTCTATCGCTACTTGCCGCCAAGAAAATCTGCCTATTTGTGACTATTTCGGCAAAATTCAACTTCTGTGGCGAGAATTGGAGAATTACAAACCTCCGAAAGATTGTCCTTGCGCCAAGGACCGAGAGGAAGCGAAACTGTATCAATTCCTCATGGGACTTGATACCTCCAAATTCGGCCATATACGGACGAACATCCTCGCCATGAAACTGCTGCCCGACCTTGATTCGGCCTACTCTATTCTCGTCGAGGCGGAACGACAGTATACTGTCATTCACTCGCAAGACGAGCGCCCACCAGCTATGGGATTCGCCGTTCAATCTCAGCCACCAAGCCGACGGATCTATACTAAGCTTCGGGATCCCTCTCTCACCTGCACACATTGTGGACGAGTCGGGCATCTCGTGGACACATGTTTCGCTATTCACGGCTATCCGGAATGGTGGGAAGATAACAAACGTGCGACCCATGGACGAGGTCGTGGTGGTGGATCTTCGGGAGCTCGAGAAGGAGGCACGTCTCGCGGACGTGTGCGATCTACCGCTAACTCTGCGATTGCTTCGGCTGTAACTGCTAACTCGGCCTCTTCCTCGACTGTTTCTACCCAATCCACGAACGTGAGTACTATCCCGGGACTGAGCACCGAGCAGTATCACGCCCTCATGACCCTGTTGAATTCTCAGCAACATCCATCTGATCGGACCTCTGGTAACGTCAAGATTACTGACTTTATTGGCAGCTATTACAGACGCCCATGAGCCGACTACATATCACGAGGCTCAGACAAGTCCTCAATGGCGTGCTGCGATGGAGGATGAATTAAAAGCTCTTCAGGCTAATCAGACGTGGGCCTTGGTCGATCTACCTCAGGGGAAGAAACCCATTGGCTGCAAATGGGTGTACAAGATCAAACACAAGTCTGATGGTACTATTGAACGTTATAAAGCGCGTCTTGTTGTACTTGGAAACCACCAGAAGGCAGGTCTCGACTATAATGAGACTTTTGCACCGGTCGTCAAGATGACTACAGTGCGCACTTTCCTTGCTGTTGCTGCTGTCCGTAACTGGGAGGTCCATCAAATGGACGTTCATAATGCATTCCACCTCTGGCATCGTCGGTTTGGTCATCCTTCTAGCAAGATTCTGTCGCATTTATCTACTGTTATTGATTTCGGATCATCTTCCCTACATAAGGAGACTTCTTGTGATGTTTGCTTTCTTTCTAAACAAACACGGAATTTGTTTCCAGATAGTTTTAATAAAGCTGAGGCACCTTTTGGTTTAGTTCATTGTGATGTGTGGGGCCCGTATCCGACTCCTACGCGTAACGGCGAACGATTCTTTCTTACGATTGTAGATGACTATACTAGAGCTACATGGATATTTTTGCTCCGGAATAAATCTGAAGTTGCCACTATCTTACCGAACTTATGTGCTATGACATTAAGGAAATTTTTTCATGTAGTAAAGGTTGTTCGGACGGATAACGGCACTGAGTTTCTTCCGGGAGTTCTTCTCTACACAAGGGATCTTACACCAAACATCTTGTGTGGATACACCACAACAAAACGGACGAGTAGAACGGAAACATAGACACCTGTTAAATGTGGCCCGCGCATTACGCTTCCAGGCGCATATGCCGATTGAATACTGGGGAGATTGTGTCCTTACCGCTGCATTTCTGATCAACCGCACACCATCGGAGGTCCTCCATGGTAAAACTCCTTATGAACTTCTGTTTCGCAAACAACCTTCCTACAATCAGTTACGGGTCTTCGGTTGTTTGTGTTATGTTCACTCTAAATCTCGAGACAAGTTCAGTGAGCGGAGTCGGAAGTGCGTGTTTCTCGGATATCCCGATGGAAAGAAAGCATGGCGTGTTCTTGATTTGGAGACTTATGATTGTTTTGCTTCTCGTGACGTGGTGTTCAACGAGGACTCTTTTCCCTTCAAGGATCTTACTGATCCACGGCGTGACACTCTTGTTTCGCCACCTTTGCACACTGGTCCGTCGGTTGCCCATCTTGATGACTTCTTGACCTCCTACAGTGGATTGCTGGTCCACGACAGGGGGAGCACTTCAGCCACTGTGACAACTCAGACTTCGGACACCGTGGCTGAATCATCACCCGCACTCCCGGACAATCCCTCACCTCCAGAATCTGATTGCTTATCCCCTTCGAAATCTACAACTACAGGCCCTGTGCACCATGACTCTACAACTTTAGCTGTTCCCGCGGTCTCTATTGGTTCTGTTCCTCAGAGTAATAGTAATGATAAGCTGATGGGTCGTGGACAACGGTTGAAAATGCCCTCCGCGAAACTTGCTCCATACGTAACATATCATATCACGAGTACATACCCCGTTACTTCTATCGACTCGCCCCCGTCCGGATCTTCAGGTATGTCCTTGTATCCTTTAGCCAATTATATAGCATACGATCAGTTCTCACCTCGTCATCGAGCATTCTTGGCAGCTATTACAGACGCTCATGAGCCGACTACATATCACGAGGCTCAGACGAGTCCTCAATGGCGTGCTGCGATGGAGGATGAATTAAAAGCTCTTCAGGCTAATCAGACGTGGGCCTTGGTCGATCTACTTCCTGCACGGTGACTTGGAGGAAGAGGTTTATATGCGCCTTCCCCCGGGGTTTACTACATCCGATACTACTAAAGTATGCAAGCTTCGGAAATCACTGTATGGACTCCGTCAAGCACCTCGCTATTGGTTTGAGAAACTAACAGAAGCACTTCTACGGTTTGGTTTCTCACGCTCCTATGCTGATTATTCCTTATTCACATTTGTTCGGGGTGATGTCAGGTTACATGTGATTATCTACGTTGATGACCTTCTTGTCGGAGGTAACAATTCCGGAGCGATACAAGCATTTAAACACTACTTGAGTACGTGTTTTCACATGAAGGATTTAGGAGCTTTGAAATACTTCTTGGGAATCTAGGTCGCCCGAAGTCCATCCGGTATTTTTCTGTCTCAACGAAAGTACGCTCTCGACATTATTGACGAATGTGGATTGAGTGGTGCCAAGCCGACAACTCTACCTATAGACCAGAATCATCGTCTTGCTTCCTCCACGGCTCCTCTCTACGGTGACCCTGAACAATATCGCCGTCTCGTGGGTCGACTTGCGCCCGGACCTAGCTTACGTTGTGCATATTCTTGCTCAGTTCTTGCATTCTCCGCGAACTGATCACTGGGAGGCTGCTTTACGTGTCGTCAAATACCTTAAGGGGAGCCCAGGACAAGGAGTTCTTCTTCGCTCGGATAGCTGTCTTCAGTTGATTGCTTATTGTGACTCCGATTGGGCAGCATGTCCCCTACAACGCCGGTCTCTCACCGGGTATATTGTTATGTTTGGACATTCTCCGATCTCTTGGAAGACTAAGAAACAATCCACTGTATCTCGGTCATCCGCAGAGGCCGAGTATCGTGCCATGGCAGTTACATGTTGTGAGATCAAATGGCTCCGTGAGGTACTTACTACACTTGGCGTCCCGCTTACATTTCCTGCTCACGTACATTGCGATAATCAGGCGGCTCTACATATTGCATCTAACCCGGTCTTCCATGAGCGCACAAAGCACATCGAGATTGACTGCCATTTTGTTCGCGACGAGTGGAAGGCCGGCCGCATTTCTTTGTTCTTCTTGCGAACTAAAGAACAGTTAGCGGACATCCTAACTAAGGCGGTCGGACGAGCTACATTTGATTACTTACTCCGCAAGTTGGGTGTTCAGAATCTTCACACGCCAACTTGAGGGGGAGTATTGGGGATTGCATATCTATTGTATTAGGAAGTTTTCCTATTGTATTAGGAAGTTTTCCTTATTCTTCTATTTCCTTATTCCTCTATTTCCTTATTCCTCTATCAATATTGTATTAGAAAGTTTTCCTTATTCCTCCTACGAGAACACTTGTATATATTTCGAATTGATTCAATGGAAAGGCAGATCGGAATTTACGACACTTTACATCATAGAAAAAGAATTAAAACGGGAGCAACTCAATGATAATGATGCAATTTAAATCCATACACAACGAAATCATATAAAAATCCAAAATAAAAATCTAAGCTTAAGAAGTACATAAGACAAGAACAAAAAAACAATGTATATATATAATAGAATGAATCACATGAAAAATTAAAATAGTATCGATAAAAATATGAAATAAATGTGACTACCAGACTAAATACATAAAACTTCAAAACTTTTGTAACCGCATATTAAAATAAAAAATCTAAATCCGACGGCTATAAATGCAACGCCAATTCCAAAAAAAATCCAACGGTTGATATGAATTCTCATTCTTCATATACAGCTAAAATTTCAATCAGACAGCTATAGAGACCAAATCTAACGGCCGAAATGGAAGCCAAAAAAATCGAACGGCCGAGAATTAATTGGGCAGTGAAGAGCCATGTCGGCTCTTTTACTATTCATTCTCGGTTATGTTTTATTGTGTATAAATAAAAAATAATAATATGAATAATAATTTCCTTAAAACAGTATCATATATGTGCCGAATAATATGTTGTCAATATTGTAATAATGTATATGTGTAATGGCCCAATGGGCTTTAAGAGCGAGAATTACTATTCTTAATTAGTTATTTAGGCCTATTAATAATGGAAAATGGCCGTTTTGAAACCCAAATTGCATGGCTCGGAATTTGCTTACTATTTATTTATAAGGAAGGATCATTGAATATTAACTACTTTGTGTGTTTGGCTTTTATATTATTACTAGCATTAACCCCGCGCTCCGCGTGGGTTGGAAAATAATTTTTTTAATATATATATTATGTAAAGAAAAAATACAATAAATGTAAATTTTTTTATTAAATATTATTGAAAACTTTCTTATATACAACATTGGTTGCTTCTGTTGCATATCTACCATTCTCGTCTAAGATAAAAAATTTTAGTTCTGCTCTAGTTTTAGCTCTGGATACTGCTACATATAATTGTCCATGACTGAATACCGGTTTTGGTAAATATACACCAACTTGATTAATGCTTTGACCTTGACTTTTATTTATTGTCATCGCGAAACACAACATGATAGGAAACTGTTTCCTTCGGAAATGGAATGGTAGGTTTGTATTTGTTGGAATTAATGGTAATCGAGGTATAAAAACCTTGTTACCTACATGGGTTCCTGTAATAATTTTACCTTCAATAATGTTTGTACCTAATTGTGTTATCTGAAGCCGTGTTCCATTGCATAAACCGAGCGTTTGATCAATGTT
>CM071876.1:28562632-28595447 GCA_036759665.1 Gynandropsis gynandra | reverse complement strand
TGTGTTAATTTTAATACACGACAGGAATTCCATAGATATGAAGAATTTATACATGCTTGAACGGTGTCATGTCTATTTCCTTTTGCAATAACAGGTAAAATTTGACGGAAATCACCTCCTAGTACAATTGTTTTACCTCCAAAAGGTTTTTTCTTTAGGAAAGGATTTATTGAACCCATAACATCTTTTATACTTTTATCAAGAGCTTCGAAACAATGTTTATGAACCATTGATGCTTCATCCCATATTATAAGTTTTGTTTGTTTGATAAGATTTGCTAAATTCGTTCCTAATTTAATATTACAAATAGAGTCCGCGTTAATGTCCAATGGTATTGCAAAACGCGAATGTGCTGTACGACCTCCTTGTAACAGAAGCGATGCAATGCCACTTGAAGCAACGTTTAAAACGATTTGTTTGCGAGATCTTATCGATGCCGATAGCGTTTTCCACAAAAAAAGTTTTTCCAGTTCCTCCATGGCCATATAAGAAAAAAACTTGTCCTTTGTTTTGGTCAACTGCACTTATAATTTCATTGTAAACTAATTCTTGTTCTGATGTAAGCTGTGATCGAAGACTTATAAATTCATTTTTCAATTTGTTTTCGTCATAAGATAGTTCCTCATATATTAATCGGTTCAGTAACGATTGGTTTCCAGCTTCTTTGGGATACGACATAGAAGGATATTGTTTCAACGATCGGTTGTTTTTTTGGAGATGCAATTCAATTTCTCCTAATGTTATGTTCTGGATTTCTTCTTCAGTCATAATGAGATCTGGTTGTCAAAATAAGAGAAGTCGAAAGTGTTAGTTTTATAATAGATATTTTTCAAATTCATAGAGTAAAAAACCGACCTGGTATATTTAAGATACGTCTGCGTTTGTACAAAACGTCATCGCTCAGTGCTTTCCATGTAGTAGACCATACATGCTCTGGAGATGATATGCTTTCGCTTGTTAATAAGATAACGAATAGTATCCGTAAATATGAAGGAGATGCCCAGTTATTTGCTTCATTTATTGTGTTTATATATTCTTCATCATCGTCTAAAAGACCTAATGCTCGACATGCATCTTTAAATGTTTTATATAAGACATGATCGATTGTACGAATAGCTTCAAATGAAGTAGGACCACGTTTTTTATTTAACAACATCCGTAAATAATACAATTCTCCAATATTGGGATTGACATGTTGTAATCTTCCATAGGCAAAGCCTCGTTTACGCGTTGTCCATTGCCGAGTTTTCTTATCCCAAACAAATTTAGTAGGGAAATCACAATACGTCAAATATTGAGCTTCTGAGTACGTAGAATTGCATTTAAACCATTCTGTAAGCATTGTTCGTTGTTTAAATTCATTTGATGCTATTTCAGATAATTCATCTTCTTCATCAAATACTATGTTATGTTCGTCTGGTAAATGGAATTTTAATGTTTCGACAGGTATACTTCTGTAATGAATATCAAATTTGAAAATTCTCCAGCAAGCCTCACAACCTGAAATGTAACGACAGCTATAGTAATTCTTTATTTCATCAGTGCAGCGTTGTTTAGATGTTTCTTCAGTACACATTATCATTGTAGCAATTTTATCAGAACCTTTATTTATATATTTGAATAAGTATTTTATTGCTTTTGTTTGATTACACCATTCAAGATTGAGATGTGCTCTGTATTTCAAAAGAAGATATGGATTGTATGGTACAATGTATCGATTGTCTAATTTGATCCCGTTTTTTGTAACAAATCTGTCATTATCAGGCCTTTTATAAACTGGATATCCTTCACTATTAATATATGTGGAATCAGTAAAGTTTTTAGGAAATTTTTTGGTGCATTTGCATTTTTCCATACATGGCGAATATTTATTAGCAAGACCACACGGTCCATGTACCATCGTGTCTTGAACAACTGTATATAAGATAGGATTTGCAGAGCAATCTGGGATCTGAGCATATATTATAGAATCAATATCATTGGAAGTAGGTAGTTTCGAATTTCTCTTCAGGAAAAGCAATATGTGAGCATGAGGCAATCCCCTTTTCTGTAATTCAATTGTATAGATAACTGCAAATAGGAAAACAGGTAAAAAAACGAAATGATCAAAAAACCATGATGAAGTATAAGTGATTTGAATGTTACGTGTATACAATACCTGCATTAATTATCCCAAGACGGTTATTTTGTTTCAGATCTGTTAATAAGTCATCTAGTTTGATTTTAAATAATCTACTAAGCACGTCGGGTCTGTTTTCCGAAGTATCGCCATGGTAATTTAGAAGGCGTTGTAATTCGGGCCATTTAGGATTACATGTGAACGTCAAAAATAAATCTGGGAAACTGAGGTTTTTACACAGAATCATTGCGTTTAAGTAATTTTGTTTCATATAACGGGCCCCTCCAGTAAATGTTGATGGTAATATAATTTTTTTTCCAATTTCTGATGCTAATCTACTTTCGGTTTGTAAAGAAGCCTCTATGTTTTTATAAGCTTCGCAGCGCAAACTGTTCTGATGATTTCTTATATAAGAAATTCGTTCCGATTCAACCATGCAAAAGCCATCAACAACAAATTGTTGAAATAATCGGCCTGAATGTAAAATATTGGAGGATTTCGAGTGTCTTTCTTGTAAGCGGTACGCCATAAATTCTCTTATGCTTACTCGTTCACGAGGTTTTTTAGATAAACTTGTCGTTGTACGCAAATCTAAGCCTATATGGTAACCATCTTCACCATATGGAAACAGTAATGGATACTGCAGTGGAAGGTAAGAAGGGTGAAGTTCGCTTATTCTCATGTATTCGTTACTATGTTTTTGAAGAATAACATCTCGACAATTTAAATTTTCATCCAAATCACCTACTATTAATGCTGCGACTTCAGTAGATTCAGGTAGGTTATATGTTCTGTCATTTGAGGCACGTTGTGTGATCAAACGTAATTTCATGTCTAGTTCTTCCGAAACAATTAGTCTATCACGGGCCATTCGAAATATTTTTACATACGGATTATGTTCGTCTAACATCCGTTGTATGTTCTCCACAATATCGCGTCGTAAATTATCAGTACGATGCAACAAAGTGCCATGCGAGTAGCTGGTGTTAAAACAAAGTGGAATCAGTTACTAATACAGTTATGTAAGCGAGAAATAGATAAAAACGAAATGTATATTATACCTCAATGCATGTAATCGGTTGTTGCATTCATTTGCTGTGTCATAAATATATAGTTGAGCAAATTTTGCTGTACCGCCATCATTTGGTAATAAGCTACCAATTCTGTGATAATTTTGTCCATTTATTTTGAAGATATAAGGCTTTTTACCAACGTTAATAGAAGTGTCAATGTGACCACCCATTGAAGTAAAAGCGAAGATCATATTGTAAGCTCGAATGTGCCTTATAAAATGTTCATGCAAAACGTGATCTCGAGAAAGAAGAGATTTTAAATATTCTGGTGGAGCAACCAATTTCGGCAACGATATTTTTCCTTTCGAACAACATAGACTAAATGACGGTTTAGGTGCTTTTCGACATTTGTTCAAACGTTCAGAATACCATAATTGAGCATGACAGAATTCACATGTAAAACACTGATCTCCAATGTCTGTATACGCTCGTAAACCTGAATATAATAGCAGTATTAGTAGAACAATGGCATCAACAATTTATATATTGGTAGACAACCTACTTGTGTATCACATACTTAAATAATAATAAAGCAGTAGCGAAGAAAACTCAACTGCAGGAATCACTGGCATGTGTTGAAGGACCGACGGATAATGCAGTGGAAGACGGAACTGCAGGTGGTTGTGATAAGGATGGGCCGGCGCCAACGTGTAATTTACGATGACGCTGAGAGGATTTGTATCACGATTAAAACACTGTGTACTGTAAGCGAATATATATCGTACAGGGGATATACGTAATAAACAGCAAATGTACATATGACATAGATCCGAAACCATATTTCTGATAGGGACTATATACAGTGGGTTAAGTTTCGTTGTCACGTTGTCGGGAAAATTTTTTGTACACTGAACTTCTAAAAAAGGTTGTTTATCCTTAGATGCATTCACTCTGAAGGATCATAGCGGCGTGCGTCTGAGCTGGTTGACTTTACCTTAGATGCACTCAATTGCAGCGACGTTTGACTGCTAGTTTCCTCCACAAGTCGTTTGCCGTGAGAATGGCTGGTAGAAAGAGAACTTGGAACAGACCCCATGGAGCTCTGGTCAGGAGAAAACTGAGACAACTTTTAAAACATATAAAAAGCATTAATTTTATATACAGTTGTGTAGTTGGTATATGGGAACAATGCATGTTATACAACTGCGGAAGGAATGCTTGGAAACGAACCTGTGTAAAGGGAACGAAAGATGGATGCTGTAGAGATAAATTTGCTGTTAGTGACATAATCAAGAAATGTATTGTTACGAACAACGTAGTAGTTCAAAAGATTGAAAGTGCAGAATACCCTCATAGAGATAGTACGGATTATATCTTCGTTATCGCTTAATCTGCTAACACGGTGAATAGATAAAGGAGTTTTCGCCATGATACGCGAGCTAGATGGACGTTGTGTCTGAGGTGTAGGGTACACAGTGATTTTGAAGAGACAATTGCGACCTTCCAATGTTTTCAAAGCTGGTGGAATGTCATCGCGATCGAGCTGAGTTATATAAAAATAGCGAAATGAAATCGGGTTAAAAAGAAATTGATGGAAACGGTTTTGCCGACGTTGCAATCAGAAGCACATATTACGATAATATAATATACCTCCGGAGCCTCGTCCCGTGCATCCAATGCCGATTTACGGAGTAGTTGAACCATCTCTTTATCGAAAATGAGGAAAATGGCTTCACCGGTGTCATCAATTACTTTAACGTAAACTCAGAATCTGCAATAATAAAAGATGAGATATCAATCTGTAAATAATAGCTGTACTGATTTTATGAACACAAAAAGAATACTTACTTAGGGAAAGGAACATCTATAGTCGTTTTGCAGGAATCACAATAAAAAGGGGTAACTTCAAAAATACCCTCCTAGGGCTAAAAGACTTCAAAAATATCCTTCCCGAAAAAAAAATTTTTCGCTTCAAAAATACCCTTATAAATGCTAAAATTCCAAAAATACCCCTGCGACCCTTCTACCCAGTTTGACCCTGCGACCCAGTGACCCTGCGACCCTACGACCCAGCGACCCAGTCCGACCCACCGACCCAGTCCGACCCTGCGACCCTACGACCCTGCGACCGTCGAACCAAATATTTAAAAATAACAATGTACCAAATATTTCAAAAAATAACAATGTACCAAATATTTAAAAAATAAAAACGAGAATGGAAAGAAATCACTCAAAAGTTGAAGGAAATCGTTCGAAAATAGAAGAGAAACACTCGAAAATGAAAGGAAACACTCAAAAATGAAAGTAAACACTCGAAAATGAAAGGAAATAGCTCTCTACTTTGTTTCCCTCTTCTCAATTTTCGTTTTCCCTCTTCTCATATTTGCCTTTCCCTCCTTTGTATGTGTTTTTCATTAAGGGCACATATGTCTTTTCTCTAATTTTTTTTTCATCAGATTTAGGAGGGTAGTTTTGAAGTGTTTTAGCCCTAAGGGGGCATTTTTGATATTCTCCCCAATAAAAACGACTAACAGTAGTGCAAGTGGCCGTGTCGTCTTCAATGGCATTAACTTTTCTGGAGCAAGTGTTGCATCCTAAATAATACCAGCCATCTCTGTTGAGCACTTCTGTGATTAATGCTGGGACAATGCAGATTGTTGTCTGTACAGATAAAACGATGGAGTAAAAAAATATGCTAATAGTAATTAAGTTTTATAAATTAGAAATACGAAGTACTTGAGTACTTGCCTCAGTGATTTTTTCGAGCTCTGTAATCGTCTTAACGGGAAAAGCGTTCCAGAAATCAATTGACTCGCTGGGCTGTGGGCGGGGTGCAAGCGATTCAATATTTCTGGGACTGTCAGCAGAACTACCAGGGTTTCTGATTTCAGGGAAAATGTATTTCAAATTAAAAGGCAAAAAGACAAACGAAATTCATGTAGTTGCTAATATTTCATGGGCGAAATAGAAACAAAATATTCAGAATTGCAATATTAAATATTATATTTGTAATTTTTTATAACAAATCTAAGCTTACTCTGCTTTGTATTGTACAATAGCAGCGAAATCTTGATCGGTGAAAAGTTTGCTGGAAAACTGTACATTTCGAATTGTACGGCGATCTGTAAACGGGAAAGGAAATAAAAATGTTTAAGAAAAGCCATATACAAATATTTGGGGAAAATGTATTGAATAAATTAATATGTAAATCTAGCAATTCGCAGACAAATGAATCGAAATATTGATGAAATTGTATTAGGAAATAATTTTAGAAAGGGGAATTTTTATAAGCAATGAGAAATAAATGGAAATAAAATACTGGAGTCCTATTGTGAAGAGATATGTATAGGGAAATGTTTGCAAAGTAACATCAAACACAAATTATATACATATCACGAATATATTAATATTTCAGTCGCAGTTTGACATAAGTCTCTTAATAATATCTCCTTCAAAACGGTAATTAAAAAAATCTGTGTGCAACCTGAAAATAGAAAAACATGAATCACAAGTGAGCTATAAATGTATTGGTTCAAATCTGAAACGAACGAATCAAAATCGCAGCGAGAAAAAATTGGGATGAATGAACGTACCACCCCAGCTCCGTATTTTAAACATTTGACATATTATCACGAGCGGGCCGTTATGGTGGTTTCGGATAGAATCATAAGCTCGCTGAGCGAACGATTCCCATAAAGTACACTCAAGCAGTTCCGCACTACATGTTTTAATAGTTAAAAATTTGTCAAGTGTAGACAAAATCTATATAGAAATTTATATTAATGTATTCAATATGACAGTTACCGAGAGTTGCGAATTTGAATTGTCAATCTTCTGCTTGTACGCTCGAGATATGTTACATCCGTCAACTCTCCAGCAGCAGTGACTTCTCCAATTGCATCTGCCAAAAAAGATAGACAGTATCAAATCCAAAGATGCAAGAGACATGAAAAAACAATGATTTCAATGTCACGTATAATACAGTAACGAAAAGCAGTCAATAAACTTTACCTATAAGAACTGATTCTTCTAAGGCACCTGAAAGTATGTCTTCGAAGGATGCAAATTTGAAGAAACTGTTGGAGTTGGATAAATCAGCGCAGGGTCGGACAACGGTTGTAGACGTGAACACGATTTTAAACGGGAGCGACGATGCTCTGTACTCTCCGTGACTTCGACTGACGTTGAAATTACCTATAACACAACATGAGCGCGTAGATGGCGGAACCAGAAATTGGATTTTATAGATCCCTGTATTCGGTTACCCTACAGAACACGAAACCGGTTACGGGGAATCGAAATCGTGTTGAAACAGTCATATACAACAATAAAGAATCAATATTATAAATCGGAAAACTGAAATAAAATTTACCCATTCATCGCACAAGACAACTTCCCAATTCGAGGTTGAACGCAGAACTGGAACAACATCAAAATTCCAGACACGGATGACACGAACTCGGATCCTAAATGAAACCTCTTGTGTCGGACGGATATCCGTTAAAGGACAATACATAGTTTTCAAGTTAAGTTGAACTGTTTCGGTTTTCGGCAAATATTTTAGAGACTTTTACGACTTATACAGTCAAACATATGAACTGTAATTAAAAATTTTGTATATAAATAGACCCCAGTAAATACATACATACATACATACATATTATATACACCTATTACTATGAGAGATAATTGCAGATAAAATAACGCATATAGACATGACATGTGTTATGTAATTTCAACAGCTAGGTTTGACTGAGGCCTAGGTAAATAATAGACAGGGTGGATCACTGTAAAATTTGCACAGCAGAAGGACACATAAACAGAGAAATGCATAAGAAAAAGACACATCAACTCAGTAAAATGCCAGATGGAAAGGGATTATAAATATAGGTATCCACATCAGCTATCCATAATTTAAAAATTTCACTATAAATAATACAGATGGACGTGGAAAAAATCATATATACATTGCACATATAGATATTAAAAAACAAATTCAATACAGTAAAAATATAAAAGTTAAACGTGTCATGCAATTGAAACAATTAAATCTGATCTACACCTATGTACATAATAGGTACAATGAATCAACACAAATTGAGTATAATATAAAGTCACGTAAATACATGGAAAGAGAAGACATATTACATGTGTAATATCTGAAGTGGAACAATAGAAATATAAAAGAAAAATAAATATATAAGTACATTAGTAATTATTAGATTCTTAATTGTTGAGTTCAATATTATTGCATGCAGACAGAACTGAGAACTAACTAAAACGATCGGAAAGCCCATTTAACAACCTAAAATCGATAAGAGATTTACATAGAAGGCCCAGATCCATAATAATGAACAGGAAAACGCCCAAAAAAGTGACGTTCGGGGACCGTGAAATTCAGGGGAAATAAACATGTTGAAACAGAAGGCCCAAAACAAAATTGATAATCGAAATAAACTAAAGGAACCCAAAAAAAGAATCATTTCATCGACGGAGAGAAGCCCACAACACCCCAAACGTATGACCCGAAAAAAATCCATACAAAAGCCCATTTAAAAATCCAGAAAACAGAAACCTAAGTTTTGTGCAATGCAGAAATCGAAATTTTAGGGAAATCTAAATCCCAAAATATCAGACCCAATACATCCTAATAATATTAACAAATCAATAAAAGTTATACGTTCAGCAACAATCAATAGTTTATACAACGCAAACTTCAAACTCACAAAGAATCGAAAACCACAAATGTCAATTTAGATAAACGATAATAACGAATAATTCAACAAAACCTATACAATCCATTAACAAATTTAACACCAAAATCGACAAAATATTGGAAACGGAGGACATTAGCACAGAAATCCTTTAAAGGAAATCGGTACACAATCACTCCCTAAGAAGTCCTAAAAGGTATACTGTTCAGTAGCACTGCGTAATTTATACAATGCAGAAGTTCAAAATCACAAAGAATCCAAAACCACAAATGTCAATTTAGATAAACGATAATAACAAACAATCGAACAAAACCTATACAATCCATCAACAAATTTAACACAAAAAACGACCAAATATTCAAAACAGAGGACATTAGCACGGAAATCCTTTAAAGGAAATCGGTACACAGTCACTCCCTAATAAGTCCTAAGAAATAAAATATATTTAAAATAAAGATTTTCTATGCTATATATAATGTCAATCCTAAAATTGACAACAAATTCAAAACCAGAAAGATGGGTGTGGATGGAAGATAATGACAATAATTCAAACCAAAATTCACAACAATTTTAACCCAATAGCTGATAAAATGTTGAAAACGGAGAACATTAGTACGGAAATCCTTTAAAGGAAATCGGCACACAGTTGCTCCTGGAAGAATACTAAAAAATAAAATACACCTAAAATATAAACTATCCTAAATCATGGATAAGAATTGCCAAGAACATACATCTCAACACTAATAATAGAAATCACAATACTAATCTTAATTTTGATAGGAACCAACTATGCCTTAAAATTATCATAATGTTAAGCAAGAACTTGAGAGAATCTTCAGAACTGAAAAATGGAATGTACCATGTGACAAACGTACCCCTAAAACAAAACGCTAAACAGAAAACCCTACAGACACCTCAGAATTCGGCCAATAGAAAACAATGGAAGAATAACAACTAACCAATGCTAAGGAAATTCAAAACTAATAAATAAAACACAACATGCATCGAACAGAACCATAAAAAAACCAATACAATTTAACATGTATCAAATAGAAACGACCCAGCCGTAGGAATAGAACTGAAAACCATCAACGGAAGCATGAAACAGAAACGAACACAGAAAACCGAAAACGAAGCACAGACCAAACAAATTATCAATGGCAAATTTAAAAGAGAACACACACAATGCGGCATCCATGAAAAGCGAGGAACGAAATCGCAAAGACAATCCCAAAACAAACGGAAGAAGACGCTAATAATAACCGACAACGACAACCCTAAAATCCATAACAAACCCTATATCTCACCCAAAATCACCGATTACTAATAAATACAGTAAACACGGACAAAGTTACATAACGTAGCAATGTTCATCACTAAACGTTAAAAAAAAACCTACAAAACACAAAACACCGACGGAATCGCATAAAAAACCCACAGACAAACAGAGGAAAATGACAACAACAAATGAAGAGGCGAAAGCACATGCAGACTAATAAAAGTCTAAAATGAAGCGAAGCAGATAACGAACCAATTTTGATGGCTAACCCTAAGAGAAGAACATACAGGAAAACGAAGACGAAGGGAATCGCAGGAGAAACCCAGAAGGAAACGCAGTCGAACGGCAAGACCAAATGAAAATGACAAAGCGCGTAGAAGGTAATAAAACCCTAAAATGAAGCGACGTTCGAGATCGTTCTTAGGTGGTCGGTGGCGAAATCGCACCGTTCATTTAATCTAATCGAACGGTCGAGAAGACATGGAAAACCGCAATACACACGTGGAAGCATCGGGTGCGCCGGGTTTCTGGGTCGGAAGTCACCCGCGTCCACAACCCGTTCGATCGAGACCGTCCACGTTGCCTCAAGAACATCTGAACGCCCGGCATCGTGACACCTATACGGAAAAAAAAATGCAGGCTTACTTGCCTTTTATTAGTAGTAAGATAAGATTTTTATGAATTTTCTTATCTATTAAGTATTATTTTAGTCCAAATCTCTATTAGTGTGAGACATTTGAAAACATGAAGACAAACACATTTTTTGTTTATATTAACTTATTGTATTTGTTAAATTTTATTTAAAATCCAAATTAATAGTTTTGATTGTAAATTTTGGAAGCTGAAATTTTAGAGGTTTTAACTCGTATTTTGTGTCTAAAATATTTAAACTACAAAAATATTCAAAAAATTAAAATAAAAAATAATTCAATTTTAGATCCTCAAATATTCAGACGAAGTTGGAAGAGAACTAGAAAAGATTAGCGAGTTGTTATACATTTTCGGGGTTCAATGCGCTCTACGACGTCGTGTTAGGATTGAGAGAGATAGAGCAAAAAAAATGTATTTTATTGATCTAAAAAATTTAATACGATATTCGTTTACATCCTTTATATACTACATCACTAAACCAAAAATAACCGAAAGAAACCAACTAAATCAGTAAATCGAGATTAAACCACTAAATGTAAGTGAGTTGGAGCTAACATATACTCGGATAATTTGTTTACAACAAAGAAAATGTTTGTTCGTGTTATGGTTAGCTAAATGAACTTACTTATAAATTGTATGTAGTGTTTTGGATTTGGTAGTAATCTGTCTTCATTCGAACAAAGCTTAACATTAAATTTCATATGCATAAGAACAAGGTTACAACATAACAAACCAAAGGTTTCTAATAATTTTAAAATGTATTTACATTGACTGATCGAAATACTTTTTGTGATCTAGCTATTTTTTGGCCTAAAAAATACATACAAAGTTCAAGATCTTTAACTTTGAACCGAGACTGCAGAATCTCATTATCACTTTCAACAAAAGAGTTATGTTTCTAAATAACAAAATATCATATATATATATATATATATATATATATATATATATATATATATATATATATATATATATATATATATATATATATATATATATATATACAAGCAAAACTAAGAAATAATCTTGAACATATTTGTAAAATAAAGCATTATTAGAGATGACATGAACATTTCGGTTTGATTATATAAAATCGAAATAAATCGAACCAAATAATGGTAATTCGGTTTAGTTCGTTTATATATAAAATAACCAATCGAATATGAAAATTTAAAATCAATTAGATTCAATTTGGTTTGATTATTAATTGGATAATCATGGATAACCGAATGGTTATTTTAAAATATAGATAAATGATATTTATCAAATGAATATTGATTTAATATATATTGGTAAATAAATATTAAATATCAAATGTAAATAATATATTGTAATTGATTTTGTAAAACATATTAACTATTTGACATCTTTTGACTACTATCATTTATTTATAATTTTATATAATAAAATGATCGATAAAATCGAAATCATCGAATAATTATCGCAAAACTGAATAAATTCTAAAAATATTCATGATAAATCTAACTCAAATTATTCGTATAAATTCGGTTGGTGTTTGGATCTTGCCAATTCCTATATAAATTCAAAGGTAACCAAATCACGGGAGGGCAAAAAAGGGAGGGCCAAGAAAAAGTGTAAATATGTGTCACGTGCCATTAGCCAACAAATGGGGAAGTTCGCACGTGAGCATTTATTATGACTTGAGATACAACGCCACGCAATTCTTACTGTAGGAATCTTTTTACATCGCCTAATTAAAATCCAATCTCTATTTTCTTATTAATACAATTTTCTTTTTTTTATATATAAAAATGATTATAACTTTAAATTAAATTAGGAGATGATTCGATTTCTTATTGGGCTCGTAACAACAGAACCCTTTTTATAGCACATCAAAATCATTTCATTGTTTCATACCAAATGAAGTCCACAATTAGGTTTTTGTATATATTGGACCATTTATTCTCATTTCCTAAAAGATAATCAATATATATATATATATATATTGAGATCGTTGTAACAATATATATTTTATTAAGAGAAAAACATAAGCGACCAAATAATTTTATAAACTAACAAAAAAAGGTTTGGTAAACTTTATTCAATTTGTATATTTCTCTCAAAATCCACCTATAATCTAGAATATATAATTAATTATTATTATGATTATTAAAAAGATAAGGTTTTGGACAATTTTGCCCTTTGGAATAACAATAAGAGCAGTGTATAAAAGTAGAGGCAGAGAAACAAAAAAGATCGAATCTTTTCACTCTTCTCCGGAAAATGGATCCTCTGAGAATTCGAAACCATCTCCGACGATCCGATCCGGCGCCGACGAGGCACATTTCCTCTTCCCGGCGAACATTTTCTTCTTCATCATTCTCATCTCTGTCGTCGTGTTCCTCCAGCTCCGGCGATTCTCCCGTACATTCTCCGGCAACCGCTCTCCGTTTACTTGGCGTTCCCTTCTCATGGGAACAACTTCCTGGAAAACCCAAAGAGCCTCACGAAATAAAAAACAACGAACCCATCAATCTCTTGCCTCTCCCTCCTCGCCGGAGTTGCTACTTCCCGAACGCCGGAAAAAATCAAACTAATCATCGTAAGAAGAATACACCTTTTCCGGTGAAAGATCCATTCACGGCGGCGCTTATGGAGTGTTCGAGAGAAGACGGTGACGACGATGGCAATCAGAAAAGTTATGGAGGATCGAGCAAAGACAGATTTGGGTTAGTAAATCTGTACGAATCTTGCCGGAAAAGTTGTTCGGTGTCGGAATCCATTGTTTATATTCCGAGGTCCACCGGAGCATCTTCTTACCATTATCTTATGTTTCGTCGCCGTCGCTGAAACACCTGTTTCATTTCATCCCATCCTCCTCTGATCTGCTATACACACACATATATATATATGTATATATGTATATTATTAATCTTCGGGTTTGATATTTTTTTTTCTATTTTTTCCGTATATTTTCAGGGTATTTAAAAGTCAGTTTATCATATGGGACGAAATCGCCGGAACACACTAAATTAAATAGATGAATGTATGTATGTATATGTGTGATATATAGAAAATCGAAAATTATTCCGAATTTATAAATGATAACATATATTAATAAATTCATTATTTTTAATTGATTTTGAATTATATGTGGAAATTGTAATTCACATTTACTTCTTTGCCCTTGAAACCCTTTTCTTCTGTTAGTGTTTTTCACATTCTTAGTCCGCACGGACTCTGATGGAACAACACTCAGTCTGTTCAGGCTCTAATACAATTTGAATCATTTTCTTTATATGTATATTTGTTGTATGTGAAATTACTTCAGAAGCTACATTATAGAGATTAAAAAATATAGAAAGTTTATTAATATTAGGTTATGGTATAATTAATTTCAATGATATTGTACAATTAGTTATAGTAGTTTCTTATCATTAATGTTATTAATCTCCGAATAATTAAGAAACAAATGTTGATTCCCGTAAACTATTACGTTTTAAATTTATTAAGTCATCTTATATATCTAAATTTAAAAAATTTATTATGTAGTTCACTCATATTTATTAATTCATATTAGTATTATATATCCTTCTGTCTTAGTAACACATGAGCTTGGAAAAGACAGAAATACCCTTCCGTCTTATAACAATCTAATGGTCTAACACTTTTACTTCTTTGCCCTTGAAACCCTTTTCTTCTCTTATTGTTTTTCACACTCTTAGCCCGCACGGACTCTGATGGAACAACACTCAGTCCGCTCGGGCTCTGATACAACTTGAATCATTTTTTTTATATGTATATTTGTTGTATGTGAAATTACTTCAGAAGCTACATTATAGAGATTAAAAAATATAGAAAGTTTATTAATATTAGGTTATGGTATAATTAATTTCAATGATATTGTACAATTAGTTATAGTAGTTTCTTATCATTAATGTTATTAATCTCCCAATAATTAAGAAACAAATGTGGATTCCCATAAACTATTACGTTTTAAATTTATTAAGTCATCTTATATATCTAAAATTTAAAAAATTTATTATGTAGTTCACTCATATTTATTAATTCATATTAGTATTATATATCCTTCTATCTTAGTAACACCTGAGCTTGGAAAAGACAAAAATACCCTTTCGTCTTATAACAATCTAATGGTCTAACACTTTTATTTCTTTGCCCTTGAAACCTTTTTCTTCTCTTAGTGTTTTTCACACTCTTAGTCCGCACGGACTCTGATGGAACAACACTCAGTCCGCTCGGGCTCTGATACAACTTGAATCATTTTTTTTATATGTATATTTGTTGTATGTGAAATTACTTCAGAAGCTACATTATAGAGATTAAAAAATATAGAAAGTTTATTAATATTAGGTTATGGTATAATTAATTTCAATGATATTGTACAATTAGTTATAGTAGTTTCTTATCATTAATGTTATTAATCTCCGAATAATTAAGAAACAAATGTGGATTCCCATAAACTATTACGTTTTAAATTTATTAAGTCATCTTATATATCTAAAATTTTAAGAATTTATTATGTAGTTCACTCATATTTATTCATTCATATTAGTATTATATATCCCTAAAGTTTAAAAATTAATCTTATCTCCCCTAAAATGTGTAAATGCAATATAAACACAACATGTTACATATAATTTTTTTATTGTTTTTCTTTAAAAATTATAAAATTTATAAATACAACATATTATATTTAAAATTTTATAAACATAATATATTACTTTTAATAGTAACGTATTTCTAAATTTTGATTATTATATCAACATTTTGATAATTGATAAATAATATTAAAATAAGAAAACTTTAAATTATAAAAGATATAAAACGATAAAAAATATGAATTGGTATCCAACTACATAATAGGTTCACGGTTACAAAAAGATTGATCGTGTAAATTCGTGTAATTCGAACATATTGTTACATTTATAAATTTTATAAACTATAGAGAAATATAATAAAAATTTATAATGTAATATATTACATTTATATTGTATTTACGAATTTTAAGGGAATATAAAATTAATTTTTAAAATGTAGTGGATATAAGATTACTTAATAAATTTGAAGGAATTATATAATAAATTTTTAAATTTAGGGGTATATAAGATGACTTAATAAATCTAGAAAAGAAATAAATTTAATGTACATTATTTGGGAGAATATATCGTTTTAAAAAGACTTGATAGAAAAGTTAACAATTTTTAACGGAATTGGGAATATGATTAATATTAATAGTTTATGGAGAATATGATTATTAGTGATAAGAAAATTAGAAGGAATATTCTTTTTACTCAGAAAAGAAAACAACCGTTATTAATTTTTTTTAGTACAAAAGAATACTCCTAATTTTCTTATCTTTGTACTTACATGTCTCTGTAAATGTAACATCCGAAGGCCTTCGAGAAATAAATGAAACAAAAGCTTTAAATTTCATCTTCTTAATCTCTTTTTCATATGACATCAGAGTTTAAAGAGAAATCAAACCTCGATCCTTCCTCTACTAAAGAAGAACTACAAAACTTCACATTCACTATCCATGTTAACAGTTCTAATTTTATCACTTTCAAGCTTAACAATACTAATTACCTTCAGTGGAAGACACAAATTGAATCAACTAGAGACATCACAAAACCTTCCTCAACAATCACTATCATTAATGACAATGTGATTACTAAAACTCTCAACCCTCTATATCTTGTTTGGTACAAAATCGACAGACTAATCAAGTCATGGTTATATGGAACATTATCCGAAGAATTTTTTTTGCTTTATCATAAGCCTTGAAAGCTCCATTGATGTCTAGTGAAACCTTACAAAAAAGTTTAATGAAATGTCCATTTCCAGAGAGTTTAATCTCGTGGATTCTCTTCAACGTCTCACTCTTAAAGATAAAAGAGTACTTAAAGAGTTTAAATCAGTATGTGATCATATTTCTTCAATTGGCAAACCTGTGCGTGAGAACATGAAAATCTTTAGACTTCTTCAAGATCTAGGGAATGATTATAAGTCATTCACCAATGTTATTTATATTTCTATGCACCATCATCCTTTTCGAACCTTAATGATGTTGTACTAAGCTTATTAGTATAACGCTTCAAAATAAACCACAAGAAGTCTCCCATCATCAAAACTCACAGTCAACACATGTAGTCACTATTTGGTGTTCTTGCCTACTTTCAACTTTCTAGAAGCTATTTTTCATAGAGTGTCTCACCCTAATGATCGAGGTTCCAAACGACCCTATAACACCAGAGAAAGGCAACCTTTCACCTCCACATGTAGAGGATTTATCCAGCAAATCTATTCACATTCGCCTTCACCTCATTTTAGTTTCCAAACATACACCCAAAATACCTCATTAATTTGTCAAATTTATGGTTGTTTTGGTTACAATATCTTGAAGTGTTGGCATCGTTTTGATAACTCCTTTAAGCATACAAACTTCCCCAAGCCCTAACTCTTAAGGAGTTTTTGAGCCTTCTGGTGCAGAGTGGTATCCTGACTCAGGTGCCTCATCTCACATGACCAATAACCCAACAACATTTACTCCATTCAGATTTATACTAGTGCAATAATGTCATGGTTGGTGATGGTTCCTTCCTCCCAGCCACCTTTCTACAATCCACAGTAGGTAAAATTCTACTTCATAATGTGTTTTTAGTTTCATCACTTTATAAATCTCTATTATTTATTTCTCAACTCATTACAAAATATCTTTTTTATACTGTTTTTTATGCTAATGATGCATTGATAAAAGATCTAGCAACCCAAGCCATACTAGAGGTTAAGGGCCACAAAAACTAATGGTCTCTATACTCTTGACATCTAGGCTACTCAAACTTTTTATTCCATCACCTACATACTCACCTCTAAAGATGACTGGTATCTTGGACTTGGTCATGAACAAGGAGATTTTACATCAACTCCATTCCAATATGAAGATTCACAAGTTCTAAATCTTCTTGCTTCTGCATTATCTGCCAACTTAATAAAACTTCTTAATTACCATTCTCTCATTGTTTATTTCATGCTTCTAAGATTTTAGAATTGTTACACTGTGACTTCTGGTGTCATTCTCTTGTAATTTTTGTTCAAGGATTTCGTTACTATATGATTTCTGTAGACAATTTCTCTCTAATTTCATGGATATTTCTCCTTAAAACTAATCATGAATTCTTTGAGACCTTTGTATCTTTTACAAAGAATATTAACATGCAGTTAAATAAACGAATTAATGCCTTTCAATGCGAAGATGAGGGAGATTTCAACATCAATATTTTTTCTCAATCATCTCACAGACTATAGAATCACCCTTAGAAAGTCTTGCCCCTATACATCGAAACATAATGGTGTATCTGAGAGAAAACATCATCATATTATAGAGATTATCCAATCTATAATGTTGCACTCAAATAATGTACTTAAAATTGTAAGACTCCTTACATTCTTCCACATGGTGTCGAACCAAATTATAGTTTCTTAAGGATATTTGGTTTCTCATGTTTTTCCTATCTAAGATCGTATATTGCTAACAAGTTTGATCCTAAATCACTGCATTGTATTTTTTTGTAACAAAAATAGGTATAAAGGATGCAAATGCTTTTATTCTCCAACAAATAAAGTATACATTATAAAGTTTGTTGAATTCAAAGAAAAATCCCTTCATTTATTCCCTGAATACAAAACTTTAGTCCCCCAATATCAAACCATTTTAGCGGTAGCATGACATAAAAGAAATGAGTTAAATATCCCATTACAATTTATCATGTACCAATTAAAATTTTAGAACCACTTTTAGTGGACTGGATAGTTAAATCCTCTTGTGGTGCTAATCAAATTCCTATGCAACAAATACTCCTATATTATCTCCATCTCATTTTCACCAAATCAACCTACTCACCCCAAGACAACCAGGTCTAGAGTTGGCATAGTAAGACCTAATCCTAAATATGTCATCCTCACCATAACTATGGTTCCTTTTACCCCT
The DNA here is from genome assembly GCA_036759665.1 of Gynandropsis gynandra. Lineage (NCBI taxonomy): Eukaryota > Viridiplantae > Streptophyta > Magnoliopsida > Brassicales > Cleomaceae > Gynandropsis > Gynandropsis gynandra. Next base: position 28,576,699 of record CM071876.1, on the reverse strand, counting down.
AAGACCATCACAACTACAATAAAACACCTAGGTTGGTATGCTTCTATGTGTGAAAAAATAAATGCTTTAAAGAACAATGACACTCTTGTGAACTAATCCCTCTTGATTCTCAAATGAATGTTTTAGGCTGCAAATGGATATTTAAGGTAAAAATTAAACCTGATGGTTTCTTATATAGGCTCAAATCTAGACTAGTTGTCAAATAATTTTACCAAAATGTAGGGATTGATTTCGTCGATACATAGTCATGTCGTTAGGACATCCACATACGTTTAATATTGAGTATTGGTGTAACACAATATTTTCCAAATAGGCAACTTGATATTAACAATGCATTCTTATATGGAGGCCTAAATGAAATTGTTTTTATAGCACAAACACTAGGTTTTATTAATCATGAATACCTCGATCAAGTTTACCATTTAAAAAATATTTATATGAACTTAAACAATCTCCTAGAGCTTGATTCAATACCTTTAATTCTTTTCTCATTGGTTTTGTTTTTCTTTTCACCATTGTAGATCCCTCCTTATTTGTCAACAAGAATGGTTCTTAAACTTTGATCCCGTTTCTTTATGTAAACGACATGATATTCATTGGTACCTCTAAAATATTGATCACATGCCTCATTCATATGTTGCATTCAAAGATTTCAATGAACGAATTAGGACCTCTACATAATTTTTTAGGAATCTAGACTCATTCCCATCCAAACGAACTATTTTTGCATCCATCTCAATATGCATTAGACATCTTGGCTAGAACAAACATGTTACTCTGAAAACCTCTTCCTACACTTCTCCATCTTAGACAAAATACCAATTCCCATAACCTGCTAAAATTCTCTAATCCATTATACTTTAGAAACATTATAGGTGCATTGCAATATCTCACCCTAATCAGATCTGACCCGAGTTTTGCCATAAACGTTATCAGTAAAAATGCATGGTTCGAGCAATACAGATTTCAAACCATTAAAACACAATCTAAGGTATTTAAAAGCCATAATTACCATTGGAATACATGCATTCATTATCGTAATCATAACAATTTACACTGCTATAACGGTGGTGATTGAACATATTGCCATATCACACATTAATCAACTTCTGGTTTATACGTTTTCTTATGAAGTAATCTTATTTCATGATCTACTAGCGGTAGCCAACTGTATCATAATCTTCAATTGAAACTAAATGCAGGCCATGGCCTCACTTGCAGTCGAAATCACTTGGATTTCATTTTTACTTCACGATCTTGGTATATCTCTAACTTAATCTACTATACTCCACTGTGACAATTTATATGTCTTTCATCTCATTGCAAATCAAGATTTTCATAAATGCTCGAAACATACAGAACTATATTATTGTTTTATTCGTACAAAGAGTCATATTGGATTCTATTACATAACATGTCTGGTCTACATTACAAATTGCTGATATTTTTCACTAGATCTCTATGCAAATAACAATTTAAAGACTTAAATAACAAACCCGGTCTTAGACTTCATCCTACATATACAAACACTCTAGGAAAGCACAATTTATCAACTATATTCGAAGGAAAACAATCCAAGGTAATGGAACAAAGATTGTTGAAGCTTGCTCTTCTCAACCCACTTCACGGCCTCAAACCACCACAACAACTCGACCCACAATACATTTGAGATCTCTCGCAACCAATGACAAAAATGTTAGAGAAAAAGACGATCGGAACAGTGTTACAATAATCGTTCACAATCGTTATTTTGTCTATCTCAAATTTGTTAAAACATAAAAATATTCCTTCTTGTTCTTTTGTTTCTATAAATGTAGCCATCAAATGCATTCAATAAATAAATGAAACAAAAGCTTTCAATTACATCTTCTTAGTCTCCTTTTTCATAAATATCACAATTATATAAATAAATAAATATGGAACTTTAAATTGGGTTAAAATCAAAATACACTTGATATACTGTTAGGTTTCAATCATACCCTTCTCTTAAGAAAAGTTCAACTTTAATTTTACCCTTATAATATTGATATTTCCAAATTGCTCATACGATCCAATACTATCATTGTTACCCATGCGACCCATGCAACCTTTGTCACCTATACGACCCTTGCGACCCATGTGAAAACCGCTCAAAATCGCTAGAGATCACTGAAAATCGCTCGAAATTACTGGAAATTGCTCAAAATTACTGGAAATCGCTGTAAATCTCTTAAAAATCGCTGGAAATAACTAAAAATCGCTCGAAAACCGCTGAAAATTGCTCTCAACTTTGAAACCATATCTCGCTCATTTGTCTCAATTTTGAAATGAATTTCGTTTCCAAATAATATCAAATCACATGTATTTTCACTGACAAAAAAATAAAAGCACATCTGTATTTTTTCTAATTTTTTTTTATTAAATTTTTAAAGGTATGTGTAGTAAAAAAATTCTAAGAAGATATCTTTAATATTTTATCCGTTAAATAACATACCATATACAATTATTCGTGATGAAAAATCGTAATAATCGTAGACAAGTAACCATCACCGATATGCGTACGCAAAAAGCCATCGATTTGTACGTTTGAATGACTGAAAGTGATTTATTTAATTACATTCAATGTTGTTCCATCCATCCTTATTGAATGTACACATTTTGTTACTATATTTACTTAAAAAACGAATATTCAAAATTCAAAATCCAAAATCCGATCATTTATTTCTTCTAAAAATATTATTGTAATTGAATTGCATCTATTTTCAATATATTTACTGTTGTATTTGAATATTTTGTCATATTTTAGGACAAATTAATAATATATGCCTGTGGACCCTACATGGAAATTCAATCATACACTGCTTGTATTTCAGTGAGACAAAAAAGACTTGGCTCTCCTTCATTATTGGTGTTCGTACAAGGCAATATCATAATAGACTTGTTGAGCAACCAATCTATATATACATATATATTAATATTATACATGAAACATAATCTATAATTAATTGAAATGTTCCTTGTTATGCACGGTTCCTATTTCTAATTTATTTTACTTATTTTTGTACTATAAAATGGAACCAAACGGCTAAAAAACGATAATAATAACAATTATAACCCACTGGTTTAAAAGATTGTTACGGCTGTACGGTCTCGTGACTTGTGTTCCGTGGGTATTTGGTATCGGTGGCTTGGACATCCGTCTTCACAAGTTTTGGGTTCCATTTCTGTTTTGGGTATTTCTAGGCAGCATAATTCTTTGAATAATACGTGCGATGTTTGTATTCGTGCCAAACAAACTCGAGAATGTTTTCCGATAAGTTCGAATAAAAGTACGTTTCTTTTTTAATTGATCCACTGTGATGTCTGGGGTCCATATTGAACGGCTTCTTTTTCTGGAGCTCGCTATTTTTTGACGATTGTCGATGATTATTCGCGTGGTGTTTGGATATTCCTCATGGTTCATAAGAATGAAGTCACGACACATCTCCGCCAATTTCTCGCTATGGTCACTCGACAATTCGGGGTCTCTGTTAAACGAAACGGATAATGGTACGGAATTTACGAGTTTGGGTCAATATTTTTTGAATGAAGGAATTGTTCACGAGACATCGTGTGTTGGAACCCCTCAACAAAATGGACGTGTTGAGCGAAACACCGTCTTCTTAATGTCGCTCGCTCATTGCTCTTTCAAGCTCATCTACCTATCGAGTTTTGGGGGGAAAGTGTTCTCATGGCGGCCCATGTTATTAATCGCACTCCAACTCCTCTGCTCGATGGACACACTCTGTTTCTTAAGCTTTACGGTTCGGATCCCGACTATGACCATTTACGAGTCTTCGGCTCATTATGTTATGCACACAACTTACATACCCACGGAGATAAGTTTGCCAATAGGGGTCACCGATGTATTTTTGTCGGATATGCGGAAGGAAAGAAGGGTTGGCGTGTTTACGATCTTGATCGCGGCATTTTCTTTGTTTCTCGGGATGTCTCATTTCGAGAAGACATATTTCCCTATGCTCCTACGTCTGCTCAAACACCATCTCTTGAAGGGTTAAGTCTTCCCTCAGTCTCACAATGGACTGGGCCCTCAGACGAAGCTCTTGGCTTTATCTCGGTACCGTCTTCGTCTGCATCTGCCACAGTTTCTCCTATTACTGCTTCTGGACCAACTAGCTTTGACGACAGGGCGGGCGTCTCTGTTCCGTCCTTGGAGTCTTCCGCTTCTGATCTTGTACCTCCAGCTGATGTAACACGATCTCCTTCTACCTCTGTTTCGGCAACAATACCTTCCGTTGATACACAGGTTCCTACTCCAGTTGTGTCTTCCGAATTTCAGATGGGGCGGGGACAACGTGCAAAGTTCCCTTCGACACGACTTCGGGATTTTGTTTCGCACACGGTTCACATCACACCCACGACATTATTTGACTCTTCCACATCGACATATCCGATCACAGATTATGTTTCCTGCTCCAAATTTTCGGCGAAACATCGGGCTTTCTTGGCAGCGATTACGGCTGGTTCTGAACCTCGTTCTTACAAGGACGCCTTGCAAGATCCACGCTGGTTTGCTGCAATGCAAGAGGAAATACGAGCCCTCGAGCAAAATGGGACATGGACACTCGAGACTCAAGAGTTAAGGAGGTCGCGCCAAATCCGATTCAACTTCCCGTAATAAGCATCCACGGTGAGTCCATGCTGCGTACAGTGGGCAAGCTCAGACCGCAACCTCTGAATGCGAGGGCCATTTTTTACAGCAAAACGGCCACGAAGATGTTCCCAAAGCTCAGAAGCATCCTCTCGGTGTGCCACATCGGATCGAAGTTTCGGTTCGATCGTGTTTTTGATCCACGAAACCACCAGGGAGTTATTAGTCTCCCAATCTTCAAAATCCGGAGAATCGACGGGAGGCCTCAGGATTTTTCCGTCTGCGAATCCAAACTTCTTCCTAGATTTCAAGGCATGGCGTAAATTGATTTCTCATTCGTCATAATTGTCGCCGGAGGAGTGGTTGAGACAAAATCAATCCCGGATTGTCACTTGGTGTCAAGTCGTAAGGAGAAATAGTGCGCCTTTGAACCAACACGGTCTCGGAAGTAATAGGGACGGTCGAAGAGGACATTGCCGGAGAAGTCTGAGAAGCCATGGAAACGGGTAATTTCGTCGGAAATTCAAAGATCAAGGAGACGAGGTTTCAGAGATAGGAAAGGTCGGGTTCGAGATCAAAGACGAGTAGTTTCGTCGGGGGTTTGTCAGTCTGTTTTGGGGTCGGTCGATTTTTCTGGGTTTCGAGTAGCTGAGGTTTTGAACAGTTTCGACGGGGGTTCGAAGGGTTTTTTTTTTCGGGTAGGGATCGAATTTGTTGGGGTTTTCTGGGTTGGAATTCGTCGGGGTTTTCGTCGATTGAGGGGTCGAAGGAGAAGGTTTCGCAGGACAATGGTGAAGGTCGAACCAGGAAAATTTATGGGTTTTCGTCGGGATTTTCGGATAATGGTGAAGGTCGAACCAAGAAAATTTCTGGGTTTTCGTCGGGGTTTTCGGTGATTGAGGGGTCGAAGGAGAAGGTTTTCGGATTCAAAGGAGAAAGTTTCGAAAATTTCTGGGTTTGAAGGAGTTTCGGATTCGAAGGAGTTTCAGATTCAAAGGAATTTCGGATTCAAAGGAGTTTCTGGGTTTTGATACCAGGATGAAGAAGAGACGCTGCCGCCGGAGAAGATCCAACGAAGGGGGTCGAAGAGGAAGGCGACAACAAGGATCAGAGAAAGGAGATAGGCGAAGAAGAAACTCGGAGGATGGAAGAAAATTTTGAGATTTAGGAAATTTTGAGATTTAGAAAAATATTCCCAAGCTCTAATACCAAATCAAGAGATGAATTAATCGGAGAATTCCCCTTCTCATTATTCTGGTTTTTACATTAGATTTATACAGAAATATCCAAAAACAAGATGGATTAAATAAAGAAAGGAAGATACACAGCAAAAATCATACCCAAAAATCAATCCCGTAACAAAGATTTAAATAAAATGAAATATCTCTCATAAACTAGTGGAGATAAAATTAATATTCGTGAGAATTATATGTATCTGTCGGTGCGGATTTTTTATTATAAAACTCCAAGGATTTAATGTTACAATGGGATAATAATAGTATAATGTAAAAAAATTTAACTGGTAACAACAGACAAAGATTATAAATTCTGGAATAATAATTAATGTTAATAGTTGGTTCTTTTTCCTTCACGACTATTTGGGTCTCCGGTGCATTATTTATTTATTTTTAATGTATAGTTCAAAATCGATATCTATGTTTAAGAACAAGATGCAACGTATTTTTTCGGGGTCCATAGTGATTTATAAATATCCTATTTAAAGTTAAAATATTATAAAATAGATTTAATATGAATTATTTTTTATTTTAATAAATTAATTACGAGAATTACTTTAAACTATGCTATGAATACACATCACAATTAATGTCATACATATAAAAAAATTATTATTGTTTTCAAATAAAATGATAATTTATATACTCGTGAATTTTTAAAAAATAAAATGATAATTTATTTATAAAGTCAACAAAAACTAATTGATGACAATTTTAGCACTTTAAAATAAGTTAAATTTGGCACCCAAAATTTAATAACAATTTTCTTATGTCAAAATAGTAATAATCATAATACTCTTAATAATTATAGTTATTTTTATTATTATTACTATTAAATTACCGCCACTTTGTGACAGAGAGTTCCGATATAATGATTATTTGGTCAATTTATACGAAAATTATATTGTTTAATGCTGCCATTTGCTATATTAAAAGATAATTCTAATTTATTGGTTGGAGAATTGATATATTATAAATTTTTTTAAGGTAAACATTCATAATGATTTGTATTAAGATCTGTTACTAATCTTATATGATGTAATTTTTAGATAAATGCTAATAAATTACAATTAATTATGTATATTTGCCTGCTGTTAGCATGTCTTATTAATCATGCTTAGGTCTGTGAACCGTTTTTATCAATTTGCTAAAATTGGTTGTTTAAGATATTCAAAACTGATATTTATAAATCTCACAAATCAATAACCATTTATTAATATTTTATATTTATGTTATATATTAATAAATGAGTGAGAGGATTAGTGATATTGAAGTGGAGGCGTGGGGAGAAAAATGGCCTGAAGATGCGTTAAATTGTAATGATGACGATTTTATATTATAAGCTTAATTAACATTTAGCTAATATTATTACTAGGCCTGATCAAAATATTCGAATTATTCATATTTTATTTATATTTTGATTCGTGTTCGAACCGAAAAATCGAATATATGTTGTCATAATTACAAATATAATATTAAAAATTAGATATTCGATAAATACAAATACAAATAATAAATTTAATTATCCAAACTATTCGTATCCGTACTAAATAAAAATTTAGTTAATATATAGATACATATATAATAAAATTGATTTTAATGATTAAATTAGAAATAAAAACATTATTAATATTATTTAAACACTTATTATATTAATATATAGACAAATAAAAAATATATTTATGATTGGAGGACTAAAATATCAAATATTTTAAAATAATTAATATTGTTAAAGATTTAATTTATATTCAAAATTGGTTTTAATCCAAATGAGTTGTATAATGTTATAGAGACATTACAGTTTTTGAAAGAAAAAATTCACTAAATATATATTTTTTGCAAGTTTATTTTACTTTATAATCTAACAGTTTGTTTCATTGATTTAGGTGAATTGACAATATTCGTAGAATCATCGACAAAATTAAATTTAAATAACTGATGTGAAAACAAAAATTATAAAGATTTGGTACTTTTTTATTTATATTATGTATCTTTGCATTTTTATACGATTTGAATTTTAGTTTTAAACTATATTTGAAGATTATTGGTTTTTTATGTAAATTCTTATATATAGATATATATTTTATATTAAAAAATTTAGGATCGGATACAAATTCTTATATCCGACGAATGTCCGTCTATTCGACAAATATTCGTATTTACAAATATCCGAATTTTACGAATACAAATACTAATAATAAATTTGGATATTCACCGAATACAAATACAAATAGTCGGATATTCATAAATATACGTTATTAGTCGGATATTCATAAATATACTTTATTAGTCCAGTCCTAATTATGATAATATAATTTATTCAGTTTCCATAATTAATTGTATATATTACAACATAATTAATTGTCAATTCAACAAACTATTATAGAAAATATAGAAAATATATATTCTCTAATACAAACCCTGAATTCCCTAATTTGTTGCATATATATATATATATTGTCCGAGGCATCTTCAAAGGTTATATAATTCCCGAGTATATTATATGACATTGACATGTAATAATGCAAAGAAAGAAGCCATTTCAATGTTATAACGGAGGAAATTAGGTGAGTAATATAAACAATCATAATCATTTGATAGTTCACAGATTAAAGAATATTTTTTTTCATAGTTATATTTAAACGGATTTGTAACTATTTATTCTTTTACGACGACTTATAATGACAGTAAATATCCATTATGAAATTTCAACGGATGTCTCTTGTCAACGAATTGGGGAAATGCTAAATTTTTGCAACGGAAGACCGTTGAAAAATAATTGACGAGAAATATATGTTGCAATGGATGACTGTTGAACGTTTCGACAGTAAAGAGCAACGAATGCCCGTTGGAAATGTTTTAGCTGGAGTTTTGTAATATTGCAACGGATGTCCGTTGAAAAATTGATTTAATTATCAACGGGCATTGTTGCTACTAGAACGATTCAAAAAAAAAATAAAAAGATAAAAAATGCTTTTTATATATACAAATCTCTAAAGAAAATTTTAAAACATTATTACTACATTTCGTCTAAACCGGCACCGTCTTCGTCATCCCCCTCCTCGACAACGCCTCGGGAAAGCGTGCTATTGGAGTAAATAATCAGTTCTTGTCTAGGTGTTGTTACCCTGTCTCTGGTGGTGACGGCCGATACGTTCGACCGGTCAACAACTCGATTATACTCTCCATGTGTAACACCCCCATCTCGGAACAACCTCGGGACTAGGAGTGTCCACCATCAAATCTAAGAGGTGGCTACACGTGTTATCGTTCAAACACAATTACAAAATAAATTAAATATTTTATTTCAAATTGAGAATGGTTCGAATCATATAGTGAAAGAAAACATATAAAATCATACTCAAAATAAATACGAAATCTATAATAAAGTTTATCAATACCTCATGCACGCCTCTCCCATAAGTTCGTTGTAAACTCTGATACTACTACTCAACCTATTTAATCTTCGTCCTTGCTATAACATGCCCATCCACGACAAGCCCACAAAGGGATGAGTACGAAGACATACTCAGTGAGATCAATACATGCACACACTTCGTGCCACATAGTCTTCTATTCTCAAATGTATAACATAAAATAAACATTTGTCACACTATAGATACATAAATAACTCTATTCATCCCGACTGAGTATCCACAGTCTAAGACTAGTATAACAACGAATCATAACTCATAGAATCCATACGACTCTAGCTTGGGCATACGCTCGCAAAGTCTAGAGGATCCCAGTACACTGAAGATCTCGCAAGTCACAACATACCCCAGCCATCAGTATAATACATCACTCCCGGTTTTGAAGACTCTCTTGGTCAAAATAATGTTTGTAACTTGAAGAAAGCTATTTATGGCCTTAAAAAATCTCCTAGAGCTTGGTATCATAAGCTTTTTGATGCTCTTATTAAGCATGGATTTATGAAAAGCGAGGTTGATCATTCAATATTCATAATTCAGGGGAAACGAGGTATTATTGTTCTATTTATATATGTTGATGATATTATTATATCCGGAAGAGACAAAGTTGGAATTCGGTAAACTAAAAACTTTCTTAAGAGTACCTTTGATATTAAAGATTTAGGAGTACTCAGGTACTTCCTGATAGAAAAATGAAGAGAGGGAATGTGAAGGGATGCAACTATTAAACGAAGAGACACAACCCTTCGGATTTGAATAGAAGAGACACAACCCTTCGAATTTAAATCGAAGAGACACAACCCTGCGGATTTAAACGAAGAGACACAACCCTTTGAATTTGAACCAAAGAGACACAACCCTTCGAATTTGAACCGAAGAGACACAACCCTTCCATCAACAGTCATAACCTTATGAACAATCATGACTATTCAAGGTTAACCGAATTTTGGCTCCTAAGTGCTCTATAAATAGAGACTTGCCATTGAAGAAACAATCAATCCGTTTTGCTCTCTTCTAACAAAAACAAAATACAAAGTAGATTCGCCAGAATACAATTCTGTGATCGTTGAATCCTCTAGGCGGAAACAAATTCTGTCTTAGGACACTGCTAGCAGGCCTCGATCAAACTTTCGGTATTTATATTTATTTGTTTATGTTTCTAAGTTCATTGTATATTATATTATATTGATAATGTATAAAGGATTGTTCCTACAATCTAAGACATAATTTTGTCTCGTCTTACTTCAGTAACTAAGGAACAATCTATGTCGAAAAACAACCATGTTGAGAAACCTGAGAAGTTTCAAGGGAAAGATTTCAGGCGTTGGCAACAAAAAATGTTGTTCTACCTGTCAACCCTTCGAGTCGCTTATGTACTCAATGCGATGGCTCCTGAACCTTTCACAGAAAGTGAAGGAGCGAGTCCTGAACAGAAGGCCGAAAGAGAAAAATCCATTCAAGGATGGAATGAGAATGAGTTTAACTGTAAAAACTACATTCTGAATGCTCTTGATGATTCACTGTACGATATATACGCTAAGTATAATACTGCACGTGAATTGTGGATGACCTTGGACTTAAACAAGCACCAAAACAATGGCATGAGAAATTTGATAATACATTATTATCAAATGGTTTCAAAATAAACGAATGTGACAAATGTGTTTATACAAAAGAGTATAAGAACGCTTATATTATTATTTGTCTCTATGTCGATGATATGCTTATTTTGGGAACAAACAAAGACGTGATAAATCGGACCAAGAAGATGTTACATTCTTGCTTTGATATGAAAGATATGGGACTTGTTGACCTTGTACTCGGAATTCGAATTTTAAGAAGTTCAGAAGGTTACATTTTGTCACAGTCTCATTATATTGAAAAGGTCCTTAGAAAATTTGGACACTTCAATGACAAACCGGTAGTAACTCCCTATAATCCATCATTTCACCTTAAAAAGAATCAAGGTGATAGTGTATCTCAACTAGAGTACACACAAGTTGTAGGAAGTTTGATGTACATCATGAATTGTACAAGACCAGATTTGGCATATTCAATAAGTCGACTCAGTAGATATTCTCATAACCCGGGAAAAGAACACTGGGTGGCACTAGTAAGAGTATTGAGATATCTAAAACATACGATGAGTTACGGATTGCACTACACGACATATCCTCCTGTGTTAGAAGGATAGGTCCTATTCTCAGTAACAAAGGTTTCAAATTAGTGTTTGAGTCAGAAAAGTTTGTAATCTCCAAGGGAGGAATATTTGTGGGTAAGGGTTACCTAAATGAGGGACTCTTCAAGTTGAATGTTGTACCGAATGCTATTAATAAAAACACAGCCACAAGTGCTGCTTCTATGTATATGACCGAATGATCATCATCTTTATGGCATTGTAGACTAGGACATGTAAATTTTCGTTCCTTGCAAAGAATGGTAAATTTAGGTCTTTTACCAAAATGTTCAATGAATATAAAAGGGAAATGTGAGATTTGTGTGGAATCAAAGTACACAAATCATCCACATAAATCTGTAGAAAAATCGAATGAAATTCTTGGTTTAGTTCATTCGGATTTATGTGATTTCCAAGCAACTCCGAGTAGAGGAGGGAAAAATTATTATATAACATTCATTGATGATAGTAGTAAGTATTGTTATGTTTATTTGATACGTACCAAAGATGAAGCTTTGAGTATGTTCAAACAATACAAAGCGGAAGTTGAAAATCAACTTGACAAAAGAATAAAAATCTTAAGGTCGGATAGAGGTGGAGAATATCTATCTAAAGACTTTGCAGAATTTTGTTCTTCGCAAGGAATAGTGCATCAAACAACTGCACCATATACTCCACAACAAAATGGAGTCGCTGAACGGAAAAATAGAACATTGAAGAATATGATAAACGTTCCGGAGCACCAACAAATTTATGGGGTGAGGCAGTACTTACGAATGATGTTCTAAATAGAATTCCTCATAAGACAAGCGATAAATCTCCATATGAGTTATGGAAAGGTCGATTACCAACGTATAAGACTATGAAAGTGTGGGGTTGTCTTGCGAAAGTCCAAATATCGTTACCAAAGAGAACAAAACTCGGACCAAAGACTGTAGATTGTATCTATATTGGTCCAGCAATGAATAGTGCCGCTTATAGGTTTTTGGTTCACAATTCCGAAATTGAAGGCATAACTAGAAATTCGGTTATGGAATCTGCAGAAGCATAATTTTTTGAAGGAGTTTTTCCTCTAAAGGATAAAACCTCATTCAAAAGAGTGCATGGACATTTGTCACAAGATGTTAGTTCTTCAAGATTTCAACAAGAAATGTTAGGTATTAGAAGAAGTAAACGTGTGAGAACTGCCAAAGATTTTGGACATGACTTTGTGACTTATGTGTTAGAAGGAGAACCTCAAACATATAAGACTGCTATGGAATCGACGGAAGCACCATATTGGAAAGAGGCAATCCAGGGTGAAATGGAATCCATTATGCACAACAATACGTGGAAATTGGTAGACTTACCTCCGGGTAACAAAACAATTCGACATAAATGGATATTCAAAAGAAAAATGAAACCAGACGGAATTATAGAGAAATACAAAGCTCGATTAGTAGCCAAAGGTTATCGACAAAAGGAAGGACTGAATTTCTTTGACACATATTCACCGGTGTCTAGAATTACATCAATAAGAGCATTAATTGCAATATCAGCGATTCACAATCTAGAAATCCACCAAATGGATGTGAAAACGGCATTTTTGAATGGTGAATTAGATGAAGAGATCTACATGGATCAACCCGAGGGGTTCATTGTCAAAGGTCAAGAAAAGAAGGTGTGTAGATTATTTAAGTCTCTCTACGGACTTAAACAAGCACCAAAACAATGGCATGAGAAATTTGATAATACATTATTATCAAATGGTTTCAAAATAAACGAGTGTGACAAATGTGTTTATACAAAAGAGTATAAGAACGCTTATATTATTATTTGTCTCTATGTCGATGATATGCTTATTTTGGGAACAAACAAAGACGTGATAAATCGGACCAAGAAGATGTTACGTTCTTTCTTTGATATGAAAGATATGGGACTTGTTGACCTTGTACTCGAAATTCGAATTTTAAGAAGTTCAGAAGGTTACATTTTGTCACAGTCTCATTATATTGAAAAGGTCCTTAGAAAATTTGGACACTTAAATGACAAACCGGTAGTAACTCCCTATGATCCATCATTTCACCTAAAAAAGAATCAAGGTGATAGTGTATCTCAATTAGAGTACACACAAGTTATAGGAAGTTTGATGTACATCATGAATTATACAAGACCAGATTTGGCATATTCAATAAGTCGACTCAGTAGATATTCTCATAACCTGTGAAAAGAACACTGGGTGGCACTAGTAAGAGTATTGAGATATCTAAAACATACGATGAGTTACGGATTGCACTACACGAAATATCCTCCTGTGTTAGAAGGATATTGTGATGCAAATTGGATTTCGAACAACACGGATAGTAAGTCCACAAGTGGATATGTATTTACACTTGGTGGCGCAGCCGTGTCTTGGAAATCATCAAAACAAACCGAAACAACAAGATCTACGATGGAAGCAAAATTTATCGCTTTAGATAAAGCCGCTGAAGAAGCAGAATGACTTAAGAACTTTTTGGAAGGAATAACGATATGGCAAAAACCTGTTACTACCATTTGCATACATTGTGATAGTATGGCCGCCCTAACGAGAGCCAAAAACCAAATATACAATGG
>CM071876.1:28495943-28562447 GCA_036759665.1 Gynandropsis gynandra | reverse complement strand
TGATGTGGGGTCGCATCTATGATAACTGAAATGGCTAAGTTATCTAGAAGTTTCATGAATGAAGGATTTGTTCAGGACCAAATGAACACAACCGTAAGAATCGAAATGTGTCGGGATGGTATATGTGACACTTGTTGACTTGATTTACTGTGAAACGTAAGTAGTTCAAGACTTGAGTTCACTATCTTACTAAGTATATCCGACAAATGTTCACAACGAAAGGTTCAAGTCCAAAAGACACCTTTTCGTATTTATACCAAACCTATTAGAAATAATATCTTATTTTCTAATCAAATGTGGGGTATTATTATAGTTTGATTAGAAAATGTGGGGTATTGATAGAAAAATGAAGAGAGGGAATGTGAAGGGATGCAACTATTAAACAAAGAGACACAACCCTTCGGATTTGAATCGAAAAGAGACAACCCTTCGAATTTAAATCGAAGAGACACAACCCTGCGGATTTAAATCGAAGAGACACAACCCTTCGGATTTAAACGAAGAGACACAACCCTTTGAATTTGAACCAAAGAGACACAACCCTTCGAATTTGAACCGAAGAGACACAACCCTTCCATCAACAGTCACAACCTTATGAACAATCATGACTATTCAAGGTTAACCGAATTTTGGCTCCTAAGTGCTCTATAAATAGAGACTTGCCATTGAAGAAACAATCAATCCGTTTTGCTCTCTTCTAACAAAAACAAAATACAAAGTAGATTCGCCAGAATACAATTCTGTGATCGTTGAATCCTCTAGGCGGAAACAAATTCTGTCTTAGGACACTGCTAGCAGGTCTCGATCAAACTTTCAGTATTTATATTTATTTTTTTATGTTTCTAAGTTCATTGTATATTATATTATATTGATACTGTATAAAGGATTGTTCCTACACTTCCTTGGAATAGAAATAACTCGCTCACGTGATGGGTTATTTCTATCTAAAAGGAAGTATACACTTGATCTTCTTGATGTCATAGGAAAACTCGGAGCTAAGCCAAGAATAAATCTCATCGAAGAAGGATTCAAATATCATTGAGAGGGGGAACCTTTCAAAGATGCAGAATAATACATAAGAATTATGGATAGGCTCATTTTCTTACAATTACAAGGCCTGATATAAGTTTTGTTGTGAATCAAGTGAGTAACCACATGCATACTCCAACAAAACACGATTGACAAATGGTGGAACGTCTGCTCAAATATCTAAAAGGAGTAAAGATGGAATGCAATAAACACATAGAAATCGTGGGACATTGTGATGCAGATTAGGTCGGTGACAGAATTAACAAACAATTAACCGCTGGCTATTTCACATCCATTGGAGGAAATCTTGTCACTTGGATAAGTAAGAAACAATCGGTCGTGGTAAGGTCAAGTACAAAAGCTGAGTATATATAGGACGATGGCTAATACCACTTCCGAATTAGTTTGGTTGAAGGCTCTTTTGCTCGATCTTGGCATAAAACTGTTAGATAATTTCAGGCTTTTAGAGATTTAACTTTTATGAAAACCTAAACACAAACAGGATCTGGTTTTGCATAATTCATACAATATTCACTATAATAACATAGATCAGAAACTTACCTGGATCCATGTTGTGCAGCGGAAAAACTTTGAAGAAACTAGGATTTGTTCTCTCTCCTTTTACCCTTTCTGTGATTTGCCTTTTTGATGGACAAAAGAGTAGACGGTAAAGTCTCTTTTTATAGGTTTAGGAAACCCTAAACCCTAATACTATATGGGTAAGGAGAGATGAGCCTTAATTAGATAATTGCCCTACGGGCTTTAATTCTTTAATAGATACCTAACCATCAAAGTGATCTACTTTAATATTAAAGCCCAAAAGCCCAAGTTACATGGGCCATAATATTTAATTAATTCTAACAAAAACAACTCAACTGATCACTCTCCATTGCGACAACCAAACTGCTATCTACATCGCCACTATTTCGGTTTTTCATGAGAGAACGAAACACATTGAGATTTATTGCCACTTCGTAGAGCTGGTCCCAGGAATCATGACCTTGGCATACACAAAGAGTTGCGACCAACTAGCAGATATTCACTAAGGAGAATTGGTATAATTGACATTTATCAACCACCTTCTAAAGCAAGCTCACCAATTCATTTCAAAAAGATATTATCTGTGTGTGTACTCTTTTTCTCTTCACTAGGTTTTATCCCATTAGGTTTTTTTGGTAAGATTTTTAACGAGACACCACAACATGGTCTTATCATTCACTGGTCAAACTTGAGGGAGAATGTTGAATATTACAATTAGGTAATATGAAATTTGTCATATACTATTTAAGTCAATTTTGGAGACTTCATTAAGTCAATAACCAACTCCAGAATTAATGCATCAACTCCTCATTTTTTTCAAATAACTTTAGAGTTAATGCATCAGTTCTCCATCTTAGATAATATGAAATTCGTCATATACCATTTAATGCATTAGCTAGCTTTGTCTATATTTTTCTATAAATATGTAATCTCTCTTTATAATCATACATAGAAATCATCTTACAGTTCTATTTGCTTCTCGTTTCTCTTATTATTTCTTCAGATGGTGACAGACGTATCGACGATGGTAGCGAGACAAAAGTAATCAAGGTAATATTTACTATCTAAGATTTTGTAATTTTACTTTATTAACTCCTATATATTTATATATTATAATCAAATTACCAATACAACTTCATTTATATTCAAATTTTTTATATGCCACATGATATATATTATTCATACATCATATTTAGAAATTTTTACATTATCCATAAGAGAATTTTAATACATAAAATCAATGCATAAATTTCAAACTTAAATTCAATACATAAATCACAAATATAAATTCGATACATAAAATAATCCATAAATCGACGCAAAAAATAATTTACCGAAGAAGTATTTTTACCTTGATTACATTGGGGATTACTTCAAATTTAAAATTGTATGCTTCTATGGCAAAAAAAAATCATTTTTGTTGGATTTTAAAATTGGTACTTTAGAGTTTTAATAAAAATATTTTTTAAATATCTAGTTAATTTATTGGGATTTTTGTGGAGTTAAATATTTTATAGAAATAAGATGGAAACTAAAATTCACAAAAAAAAAAAAAAAAAAGAGGAGAAGAATCTCGCCAAAAAAAATTATAAATAGAAGGTTGTTGTATATATGTATATGACCGAAGTCGAAGATTAAATGTTTAGTAATATTGGGCCATGGACCTTTATAGTTAATAAGCCCAATAAACTATATGGCTTTCCATTTAACTCCATATGGACAAGACTTGGAAATAATCAAAACATTTTTTGTGAACATTAAAACTTATTTACTAATTACTAACATGGTACATAAAATCAAATATGGTATCATTACAACTTCCCACATCTAAATATACCCATAATTTTTTTATTTTTTAAAAAAGGAATAAAAATGATACAAAAAAAAATAATGCCACATCCTTTCTGTGTTGGTCTTATCTCAAGTTCTACATTTTTTCCATATATATATTTATGTGAGATATGAAAAAGAATCTATGAAGTAATGCCTTTAAATTGCTAATTAAAAATTAAGGAAGAAAGAAAAAAATTTATTTCTATAAAATATTCCATAAAAGTTTTGGAATAAATACAATGAGCTCATCATTTAAATAGATCTCCCCACTTTGTATCTGCCTTTTACAAATTCATATTATATAGTGACGATATATATATATACTCATATATAACAGACAATTACAATGATAGTAACAGTAACTCTACAGTTCGATTCGGACAAAACCCAGATAAGAACACTCAACAAATCCAACAAAAATTCTCTTCTCTCTCTCTCTCTCTCTCTCTCTCTCTCTCTCTCTCTCTCTCTCTCTCTCTCTCTCTCTCTCTCTCTCTCTCTCTCTCTCTCTCTCTCTCTCTCTCTCTCTCCACAAGAATTGGATTCGATAAATCCTAATAATTTGCGAAAAAGACTCTAAATTTCGAATACCCTTTTCCATGTTGGAGGATCGCAAGATGTGGGTTCGGTTTTACGTTTTGATATTGATGGAAGCTGACGTGTCGAATGTCCGAAAACCCTAAACACAAATTGCTGTTCGATTTGTGAAGGAGGAAGCAATGAATCGTGCTGTGGTTCTTCTTCTTCTACTACTACTACTACATGTTTTCAATCTTTGTTGTATAGCGTCAGGGAATGTGGTTTTAATTGGGAGTAACATAACTCTTGCATTCGATCATATCGAAGCTAATTTCGGTGAGTTTCTTTCCATTATTCCATTCTTATGATGTGATTCATCCATGGCATATTCATGGGATAGTATGTGTTTCAGCTGTGCCGATTAGGGCATCAGGAGAAATGGGAGTCCTTTTCATGGCCGACCCACTTGATGCATGCAATGATCTGAACAATAAAGTCGAAATTAGGTCAAATGGGACGTCCCCTTTTGTGTTGATCATAAGAGGTGGCTGCAGCTTTGAGGATAAAGTCAGAAAGGCTCAGACAGCTGGTTTCAAAGCCGCCATTGTTTATGACAATGAAGACAGTGGTGTCTTATTAGCAAGTAACTCTTACATCTTCTGTCTCTCTAATATATTACAGATTAACCCTTTTCACTTCTCCTCCTGACTTTGACTTCATTTTCAGTGGCAGGAAACTCGGAAGGTATAAAGATTCATGCAGTTTTTATCGCAAAGGCGTCTGGAGAAACGCTTCAGAAGTATACTGCTTTGCCCATCTCTTCAAAACTTTGGTTGATTCCTGATTTTGAGAACTCGGCCTGGTCGATCATGGCCATCTCTTTCATCTCACTCCCCGCCATGTCTGCCGTGTTGGCCACTTGTTTCTTCGTCCGCAGACATCGTATAAGGCGTCCGACGTCTCGGTCCTCCCGCGTCCGTGAGTTCCACGGGATGAGTCGTCGATTGGTAAAAGCAATGCCGAGTCTTATATTTACTTCTGTACATGAAGACAACACTACTGCGACCTCTTGTGCTATCTGCCTTGAGGATTATACGGTCGGGGACAAGCTCAGAGTCCTACCTTGTGGTCATAGTGAGTAAAAAATATGAACTCTTATTTATGACGTCATTAAGAACAAACTTACGTAGACGTACGTATGACTGTTTGGGTTTTCAGAATTTCATGCCTTGTGCATTGATGCTTGGCTGACGTCATGGAGATCCTTCTGTCCAATGTGTAAACAAGATGCAAGAACGAGTACAGGCGAAGCAATCGCTTCAGAGAGTACACCGTTGCTTTCATCTGCAGCCTCATCCGTTCTATCGTCCTTCAGATCTTCAATCCCAAGGTCGTCGTCGTCGTCAGTGCTTCATATTGGCCCTACCGTCCGATCTTTGCCCACCTCCTCCATCTCTTTCTCTCCTGCAATCCAACATTCATTCCGGTCATCCCCTCACCGGAGTTCGACGGATCTCAGGCGACAAGTGTCTCTGTCCCATGTGGGATCTCCAAGTTCAGTGGGTCACCCGAGCATCTCGCCGATTAACACAAGATATATGACATCATATGGGCCAAGCCCGAGCAATGGATCGCCGAGGTTGAATGTCGGGTCGCCGAGGTTGAATGTCGGGTCGCCGAGCCGTCAGTTTCGTCTTCTGCATTGTAACGAATCTGCAGGAACCTTCGACTCTTCTTACTCTTTACCAGACTGTTAAAATGGGATTTGATGTCTCTTTGATCAGTTCATTCATAGTTTCAAGGATTCTTTTGTTTATTTTATATATATTTTTCATTAGATTTATTATTTCATGAGCTGATGATATAAATATATCTATATATCCTCTTTGTTCAATATTCTTGTTTTTTTCTATTTTTGAGATCTGAGTCCAATTTCTTTCAACTTAAAAAACAATATTCTGAAATTATAATTATGCATAATGGTTAAAGTATTTAATGAATAAGATTGAACTTCCCTAGTTATTTTTTATAATCTTCTCATCGACAGATATATTCATACAAGTGAGCATTAGAAGCAACTCTAATACAAGACTTTTATAATAAAATTTATTAAAATTCAAAAAAAATATAAAAAATAAAGATTAAAATCATTAATAATTAAAAAGTATTTAAAAAAACACTCATAATTAAAGATATCAAAATTTTCTACCGTAAGAGAATGGATTCTGAATCACTCCATCCTTAATCGTTTTGCATTTGATTCTCTAATCATCCATTCGATGCATTCCTCTGCTTTTCTGCTGGGATAAGCAAGCTGCCATGTGACCAATTTCTGTTGCTGCAAATTCAAACATTTATGTTCAATCAAGTCCCCTAATTCTACTGTTTTACCAAAACAATTTTCCAAGGCTGTAAAAATGTTATCTACTGTTTTACCAAAAACCAATCGTAAATTCAACCAATGGCGTATCATTTTCATCCTATATGGTTTCTAGTTTGAGCAAGGAACAAAAATAGTAGTTGAGGTTTCTTAAATCAGAAGGTGTACTTAGAATGGGAGGTAATGACCAACAGATATAGTAAGTGATGGAAATTTGAATTGGGGATTTGGAGAAAATACCCATTCGCGGACCACAGGTCCTCCAGATTTCAGTTGAAGAACATTCATGATCTCCTTGCCGTTCACCAATGGTTTCACGTCCCATATTCTCTCAAGGCCTGTAAACAATGAAGCATCATTAGCAGTCCCATACTCTAACATAAGACTCTCCCAGTGACTGCTTTGTTCTTTCAACGAATGATTATGACCGTTAATCACAGCCATTCTATTCTCCTGATGATGATTATGACCGTTAATCACAGCCATCCTATTCTCCTAATGATGATTATGACCGTTAATCACAGCCATTCTATTCTCCTAATGGATGATTATGACCGTTAATCACAGGTGCCACCAACATAACACTTACCAAGTTCAACAATTGTATCTTGAATTTTCAGGTACATTTCTCGTTTCTTGTATAGCGTAAAATTTGGATCTGCAGTCTCTGTATATTGATTCCCATCATCTTCCGTATATAACAGCAAGGATGTCAAAAGGGCGACACGCCAAAAATCTTTAATTTCTCTGAGGAGAAACCCTGAAAACGATACAATGATTAGACATACCAAAGCAGATACAAAAATTAAATAAACAATCTGCTGTGATTGTTCAGAATGAACATAGGATTATTCTTGATTACGCAAAAAAAAAAAAAAAAACCTTTAATGGCGGTTGAGAAGAAGTACCTGTGAGTACCCTCACTTTTGAGGTTTCTGGGAGCTCTGGATCGTTATGAGAGATTGACTCCAAGTGTTCAAGAACATCAGCTGCCCAGTCGAGTCCATCCCGTCGTACATCCTTCTTAAACTGAAGGGACGGAATCAACGATTGGAATCTCTCCACAGAGCGGTGAATGTTGATGACCTGCAGAAACCGATATAGTTAGCCTCATATGAAGAGGCGTGACAGGATAAGGTTCCAGTCTGAGCTAGCATCGCTACTTTAGAGCTTGATTCAAACGCTGATGGTGCGACTGATTCTACAAATTTTCCCTGACTGATGGTTTAATTAAAACACAACTAATGTCTAGACCTAATTTCGCCAACAGTAGTTTGACTTGTCCATTTTGGACATCAGCCGACTACCTGAACAGCTGTTTTGATCCAGATTGTCAAAACAATAAACGGCCAATCACAACCACGGGCCAACAGCTAGTGCAATTCAAGGCTTTAGAGATCGGAAATAGATAGATAAAAAGAACTTACTGTTTCAGCATCGCTGTTCTTCAGCTTCAGAGAGTCTTTGAAAATGTGGTTGACAACGGGAATCTGAAAACAAGGGACTTATTTCTTTGTAGAGAATGCAAGTTCATATTCATATTCAGATGCCAGAATCGATGACATTAAGGAATAAGAGTACCTTTTTGCCTTTAGTGTCCATGTAAAAAGTTTTGCTAAACGGGAGAAATAGAGCAGCATACAGAGCAAGCCTTCTTTGTTCATTCTAAAATCATACAATAGAGACAATTTAGAATCGATCTTGAGTACAAAAAGAAAAGTAATCAGAAGCAACGACCATGTACTGTTGACTCACACTAAATTCGCTGTACCCAATTGATTGAATGAGATTCCATGACCCATCCACACAGTCCAGGCAGAGGCTAATCAACGAAACATGCACGTGATTTTAGCAAATGAAACGAGTGAACAGAATGCAAAACCATATTTCCTATACCATTTAGAATTGAGACAAAATTTACCCGTCACAATTCTCTGGCGGCGCAGGGTCGGACGAAGATGGAAGAGCAAATACAACAAAAAATAGTTTCAAATTATGAATATACGTTACTGCTGAAACTGGGTGATTTCCAGATATCATCAGATCAATCTGCAAGAAGAAACCGGTAGATGGGTAAAGAATAGCCCAAAGCAGGATAAATTTGCCAGAGAAATGACCTTCCGAGTGACAGAGACATACTTCATGGCCAATCCGCTCTCTGCTGATCTTTTGTCCAAGAGCTATCTTGACTTCCTCACATGAAGCAGCTTCCTTTAGTTCTTCATCCAGGGTGAAGCCAAACCTGGCACCTGTTTGACAACAGATTAGTCAATATTGATAAAACAGGAAGTAAACTATCAAGATAAAGCAAATAAAGGCCAAGGAGGTCAGTGGAATGACGGAAGATGAATGGAAAGCAAAGTACCAAAGCGAATAGCCCGAAGAACTCGCAAGGGATCATCCAGAAACGTGGCTTTTGCAGGCAATGGAGTGACAATTTTCCCGGATTTGAGATCATCAATGCCTGTGATTAATCATTTCTCATGACCTGTTCTGTTAGTTTGAACACTACAAGAGAGCAAATGCTGGTTACAATTGGATAAACTGACCTCTTTCTGTAAAATCTTCTATCAAGCCAGTGTTAATGTTGTAGAACAAGCTGCCAAATGAAAAGATATCAGAACAAATGAACCAAGCTGACTTCGGTGATATGCATATATGTTACACTACTTCTTGCTGTTAATGGAAATGAGCGTACCTATTTATGGTTAAATCCCTCCTATATGCATCCTCTTTTGCCGAGCCAAATTTCTAAACCAAAAATACATTGCGAAATAATTAAGGCAACACTGAAAAAGTAAGAAAATTCTGCATCAATCCAGGATATGCAGTACTATTGAAGTCAAACGATAAAAGTTTCACATGACATGCATTTAGAGATATTCAGACATTGAAGGTAAGAAGAATAAGGTGGTGTACCATTGTAGGAATACGACTATTTTCTGTGTATTCTTCACATCTCAAATTGACAAAATCTATCCATAGATCAAAAAGACGCATCCTTGCAGTCTCTAAATGTTTGGATTGCTCAGGGTTTCTGAAAACACCACAGAAAAAGTAAAAAAATGGTAATAAAAACAACTATAAAGAGACTCGATCAAATCTAGCAGCAAAAGTTGAATCGAAT
This sequence comes from Gynandropsis gynandra, assembly GCA_036759665.1. Classification (NCBI taxonomy): domain Eukaryota; kingdom Viridiplantae; phylum Streptophyta; class Magnoliopsida; order Brassicales; family Cleomaceae; genus Gynandropsis; species Gynandropsis gynandra. Next base: position 28,553,019 of record CM071876.1, on the reverse strand, counting down.
AAACTCAAGACCTTTCGATAATGGCTTGTCCCTGTACGGTTTCCCCTGTAGAAGACAAGTAAACAGTGACCTTGTCCAAGAATTCACTTCCAAGCATGTTGTCAATGGCTATATCGATGTCGTCGCAGTCTTTACCTAGAAGCTGAAACCGAAGATACCAAATCTAAGCAGACAGAACAGGAAAGAATCGAATGAAGAATCCTCCAAACGAATGAAGAATTCTTCAATCCAAACAATTCATCCTTAAACCGAGCTTCAAATTTCTAACAATTTCAACCGTTCACGCTTTGACCCTTCTACTTAGCAACAGTCAGTCTCTTACGCAATCCAACAGCAGACACTTCCCTAATATCTCAAACAACCAACGGTTCATTTGCGACAAGTGACGAAGAGTACCTTGTCGCGCACCCACCCACCGGCGACACGAAGCTGCGTGTCGAGATTGAAATAGCGGACAGTGGCCAGAAGCCGGTCGAAGATCTTCCGCTCCGTCACGGTGAGCTCAATCCTATCCTTCACCTCGATAAAACACTGCGGCTGTTTCCTCTCTCCTTCTACGGTCGCCATCGACATCGCCTTCGCCGCTATCATCGTCGCCGGGCCCCAGTAACAACGCAGACGCCGAGGGACACCAGCGAATGAGAGAATCGAAGCGTTACGAAAGGAGACGACTGGCCTACGACTTGAGCTACAATGGCGGAATAACAGAGGGAGAGGGTTTCTGAGGTTTACGACTGTGTTGAGAGGCAGAGACAATCTCATGGCTTCTTCGGACTCGGCCATGGCCTTTTTTCTTCTACGGCGATTTACCGAGTCGCCTCGAGCGAGTCTGGGTCGGGTCGGGTCGGGTCGTGTTCGACCCAACAACGGCCCATGGACCTATCTCGGAGCTCGAGAGATGAAAACGACGTCGTTGTTTAAGATTTTAAATTTCAACAGTCGGTAGGAGAAACTGAAACGAGTTCGTCGAGTTGATGAAAAAGCTGGCCGTTCACCGGCCGCTCCCGCCGGCGAAGAGGGTCAGATTAGGGGTTTTTTGGATCTGATTCATCATGCCAGTGAAGCACCTCAACGCTATGGCTGCATTAATGATGATGTTCTTCACTCTCCTGATCCTTTCCTTCTCCGGCGTTCTAGAATTCCCGTCGGTTTCCACTTCGATCCGGCAGCCAGTACATCTGGATCAGAAACTGCATGATTCTGCCGATTCGGAAACCGATTCGTTCACTGATATGTTCGGAGCTTTCAGTAAATGGGACTCGCAATTGGGTTGTGATCGTTTCAGGGAGAATTACAAGGATTTGATACGGGTGAATGTCAGTTCGAGTTCTCTTCAAGAATCCGATGGTGGATCGGGTTGCAATAAGCTGAAGATTGAGCACGTTAGGGTTTTGGTGAAGGGGTGGACATGGATTCCGGATAATTTGGAGAATTTGTACTCTTGTCGATGTGGGATGACCTGTTTATGGACTAAATCATCTGTCCTATCGGATAAGCCCGATGCTCTGTTGTTCGAGACTACGACACCTCCGCTTCAGGTAATATTGTTCTTGTTTATAGAAATGGAGCTTCTCTGTGCATGCAGTTGTTGGCAAATGGCTATAGGGTTTGGATGATCAGGGCAAATCAAATACAACATCTCGCTTTGATTCCCCCATTTGATCCATATGCTTCAAATGAACTCTTAGAATCGTATCTGTTGGTGATGATTTGATCTATATGCTTCAAATGAACTCATAGAATCGTATCTGTTGATGATGATTTGATCCATATGCTTCATTGAACTCTTAGAATCGTATCTGTTGATGATGATTTGATCCATATGCTTCCAATTAACTCTTAGAATCGTATCTGTTGATGATGATTTGATCTATATGCTTCAAATGAACTCTTAGAATCGTATCTGTTGGTGATGATTTGATCTATATGCTTCAATGAACTTTTACAATTGATTCTTGTTCTTCTTGAACTATGATCATGTATTACGATTGATCAGACAGGAATCTGGTATTGTGTTGATTCATCTATGAAATTATACAAATGCTTTTACTTCTATAAGCATTTCCATGGTGATCTCTTCTCTGAACTTTCATTTGATTCTGTTTATAGAGACGTGTAGGAGATCCACTGCGTGTGTATATGGATCTTGAAGCTGGAAGGAGACGGTCAGGTCGTGAAGATATATTCATCAGCTACCACGCCAAAGACGATCTCCAGTCAACTTACGCCGGTGCCCTCTTTCACAATAACCGAAACTATCATATTTCTCCACACAAAAACAATGCAAGTACATCTTTTTATTTCAATTCCACATATTTCTCTTCTTGATTCCACTCATAAATGCCCAAAACGTCGATTGATCTCCGTAGAGAACTAAATCGTTTTCGGGTTTTTTTTTTACTATGGCAGGATGTTCTCGTATATTGGTCTTCGTCGAGATGCCTTCCTCAAAGAGATAAACTCGCCAAGACCCTCTTCGATTTGCTTCCTCATCATTCCTTTGGCAAGTGCCTAAACAACGTGGGTGGCTCGGACGCAGCCCTCTCCATGTACCCAGACTGTGTAGCTGAATCCAACACTGAGCCCAAATGGTATGACCATCTCCACTGTGCAATGTCACACTATAAATTCGTCCTCGCTATTGAAAACACGGCCACAGAGTCATACGTGACTGAGAAGCTGTTCTACGCGCTTGACTCGGGTGCTGTCCCTATTTACTTTGGTGCCCCAAACGTGAATGACTTTGTCCCGCCACATTCTGTGATCGATGGCACCAAGTTTGAGTCGATGCAGGAACTAGCAGCGTACGTGAAGCGGGTGGCAGATGATCCTGTGGCCTATGCGGAGTACCACGCGTGGAGGCGGTGTGGTATTGTCGGAAACTACGGGAAGACTCGTGGCCTGAGTCTGGATACGTTGCCATGTCGGTTGTGCGAAGAGGTCAGCCGAAGAGGCGGGAGAAAGGCCGGAGCTTGATGAACAGCCGTAGGAGTTATAGAGCTTTGTATGTATGCATTTATACAGCTTGAATATCTTACTTGCTAATGCTAAGGTCGTATTCAATGTAGTATTCGACTTAAATCAAATATAAAAATAACAATATTTTGGATAATTTTTTCAAACAAATCCAAATTCATTAGTTGTTATCTAATAGACCGTTAGATACCGGGAATTAGATGAAACTAGATGAAGACTTTTAAAACATCAGAAAATATCAATGAAAATTTTATTACGTTAATTTCGTTTTGCATAAGATTTAGCCAACCTTGCAAATACTGAAAATTATATAAAATTCCAATTGATGGAAAATAACTGAATAATCAATGTGTTGTATCCGACTAGTGTTATGCATGAGTGTTACGGATTATGAAAAAACAAGGTGTTATAAATCTCCACTTGCATTTAATAGGAATATAATAGCCATCGTATATATTTAGGTTATATACACTAAACTATATGTATCTCTCTGGTATAATTCCGCATGAATGAGAACGTCTCTTTTTTCTCACGTCGTGATTTGTATCATGGTATCAGAGCCTCTACGATTCTGGTCGTGTGTTTGTCGTTTCTCAATATTCGTTTCTATCAGTTCTCGTCGACCGTTGCAGTCGGTGTTCGATTGTCCGGTGTTTTGGTGTTGCTCAGAGTCGTGTTGGAGTTCGACAACGCCTCTAGTTGTGGTTTGTCGGTGTTCGTCAGACAGTTGTCGGAGTATCTCGTGGTGTTCATGCTCTTGTATGGTCTCGGATCGTGTTGGTCTCGGATCTGTTTGTGAAGGCTTATGTGTTGCTATGTTTTCCTCTGTTTTCGGATCAGAAAACAGAGTATCTTTGTCATGTCGAGCGATTCCTCCAATATGTATGTGACGTAGAGAACTTCTGCATCTTCTGTCCCTAATGCTCGTCGTACCATCAATCTGTATGATATCACGTCTGGTGATAGTCCCGGATAGGTTTTGTCTCATGTCCTTCTCAATGATCATAACTACGTCGAGTGAGCTCGAGAATTGCGTACCGCACTGCGTTCGCGCAAGAAGTTTGGATTCGTTGATGGGACTCTCCATCAACTTGCTGAAGGATCCGAAGAATTGGATGACTAGTGGGCGAACAATTGTTTGATCATCTCATGGATCCGAAACACGATTGAACCAATCATACGTACTAGTATCTCTCATTTTGAGATTGTGAATGAGTTGTGGGACGACATCAAAACACAATACTTGGTCTCCAACGGTCCGCGCATTCTCAAACTGAAAGCCGAGCTGTACTCTTGTAGACAGAAAAACATGATTGTTTTAGCCTACTTCATCAAGCTCAAAAGGTTGTGGTATGAGCTGAGTGCATATGATATCATCTCAGAGACATGTTCATTGGGCACGAAACCTATGTTGTTTCCACTGGAACAAAATCACCGTCTTGGCGTCTCTACTGCTCTGTTGTTTTCTGATCCTGAATGGTTTGGTCGCCTTGTCGAACATCTGGTCTATCTTGGTGTAACTCGTCCGGATCTTGCCTATAGCTTTCACACGCTTTCGCAGTTTCTTCAGAGACCGACTATTGATCATTGGGAAGTAGTCTTACGAGTGGTTCGCTATTTAAAACTCAATCCCAGACAAGGTCTTCTTCTTCTTCGAGCTAACGTCGATCTTTCTCTTGTGGCTTGGTGTGACTCAGATTGGGCTGGTTGTCCGTGCACTTTTTGTTCGGTCACTGGTTGATTCATTACTCTTGGAGGTTCTTCGGTCTCTTGGATGACTAAAAAACAAGAAACCATCTCTTGCTCATCCGCGGAAACATAATATAAAGTGATGGCTATGACTGTTTGTGAAGTGAAATGGTTAAAGTACTTGTTGACCAGCTTGGGTATCTCGCACACTCGTCCAGTTCAGCTACATGGTGACAGCCAAGCGGCTTTTCACATCGTCGCCAATCCCATCTTCCATGAGCGCACGAAGCACATCATGGTGGACTGTCACTTCGTTCGCAATAAAAGTATTGTCGGACTACTTGTTACGCAACATGTCTCTACCCACAATCAATTAGCAGATATACTCACGAAGTCGTTTGGCAAGAAGGAATTTGCTTCATTTATTTCCAAGTTGAGTATACATAACTTGTACGCACCAACTTGAGGGGAGGGGTAATATGGATATGATAGTCATTGTACATATTTAGGGTTATATACACTAAACTATATATATGTATATCTCTGGTACAATGCCGCATGAATGAGAACGTCTTCCTCTTCTCACGTCTTGATTTGTATCAACATTATAGATTGGATTATACAACTCGAGAATATATTAAATTACATATACATAAGGAAAATATAATGGAATTACAAATGGTTTGAGAGTTGTATTTTAACACCCCTAACTCATGTTAGTATACCAATTATGTAACATATGTGTATTATTAGGGTTTACCTTAAGTACGTAAAAAAAATAAAAATAAACCCTAATAATATATATATATTACATAATTGGTATACTAACACTCCCTCGTTGTCAAAGCGTAAGCTGTGCTAACGCAAAAACTGGACCAGAACTAGTGGAACAGAAGAGCAGGGAGTCCTTTGGTGAAGATGTCCGCGAATTGTCGTGATGACGGGACATGGAGCACACGGAGAGATCCTGGTGCGACCTTCTCGCGGACAAAGTGGATGTCAATCTCGATATGCTCAGTGCGTTTATGTTGTACTGGGTTAGTGGAGAGATAGACAGCGGAAATATTATCACAGTAAACCAACGTGGCCGTGGAAAGTGGACAATGAAGCTCCAAAAGAAGGTTGCAGATCCAACATGTCTCGGCCACAACATTGGCCACTCCCCTGTACTCGGCTTCGGCACTCGATCGGGAGACTGTCGGTTGTCTTTTCGAAGACCAGGAGATCAGATTATCTCCAAGAAACACGCAATATCCTGACGTCGAGCGGCGTCCGTCAGCGCAGCCCCCCCAATCTGCATCGGAATATGCTGTAAGACCGGTAGTGTGAGACGGACGAAGCTGTAGACCGTGCGATGTAGTTCCTTTGATGTAGCGGAGCACCCGTTTCATGGCCTGCAAGTGAGGCTCACACGGATCATGAAGGAATAAACACAACTGTTGAACGGCGTATTGGATCTCGGGCGTGTGAAGGTAAGGTATTGTAGGGCCCCAACAACGCTGCGATTAAGACTCGGATCGTCAATCGGAGGACCACAATCTGCCGTGAGTTTAGGTTTAGTATCGCATGGTGTAGTGCAAGGATGACAGAAAGACATGCCTGCTCTGATACCACATAGATCCAAAGCTTGACGAGGCCGTCAAGACGCGTCCAAGCCTCGGTTGGTGCATCGGTCGTTGGGGCGAAGCCATCAACGTGGCTCAAAACGCCGAAACTGAGACAGTGAGTCTCGAAGATATCGCGCCACGAATCGTAATTCATCTCCTCCATGTCGAGAATGATCGGGATATGGGACTTGATGTTGGTAACCCCGAAAGGCTTCTCCGAAGACTCGGCGGCGGAGGCAGCCATCAGGTCGACGTGAAGGAGAGGCGACGAAAATTTGAAAAAGAGACAGAGGCGCCAAGAAAGAGAGACGGTCGAAACAGAGAAAAAAATAAGTTAATGCTCATACTCTGATACCATGTATTACATAATTGGTATACTAACAACTCGTTCACCAATGAAACGGAGACGAAGTTTGAATTTAGGTAGAAAACATTTTTTTTTACGATTTTTTTAAAAACACACATGTATATACGTTTGAAAATTTTTAAAACTTTAAAATATATATATATTAAAATCGTCAAGTAGAATTTTCACCTTATCCGTATAGTCTTTTTGGTTTTCAGTGTTGATCTAATAATTTAAAAATGTGTTGATGTTTTCTTAGTGTTGTGATTCATTCTCTCTTTCTCCGTTATTGCTATGAAATAGCGAATTTTCATGATTCGTCAAATGCATTCCTTTCTTTTAAAATTATATTTTATTTATTTCCATAATATATTTTATACACTAAAGTACCAATACCAAAAGATACCAATACCGAAATTTCCATAACATACCAATACCAAAAAATAGATTACACATTCATAGAATCTAGAATTTTTTTATCTTCATAATATATTTTATACACTAAAGTAAATTATTTTCGTCTGTATTCCACAAAAGTCTAACGTGGATTACTCCATAGGTTTTTGTCAAATTGGAGTGATTTTCATTATTTTTTAATAGCGATTTTCATGATTCGTCGTTCTTTGACGTCTAGTCTTAAATTTTCCATATAAATCAACGACTTCAACTATACATTCCTTTCTTTAAATATTATATTTACTAAAACAGTAAAATATATATATATATATATAATGACCACCATTTTACCGAAAGAAAGGAAGAAAAAAAGAAGCATTTTTCAGGGCTTTGCTTCAGCCTGCTTGATCTCCGCCATTTGTCAGATAAACCTTCTAAAATTCGTGGAAAAGACTCTGAATTTCGAATACCCTTTTTCCGATTACTGAGATTCAATTGATCTTTTTCGATTTTGTGAAGATGAGAGGCATGAATCGTGCTGTGATCCTTCTATTATCTGTATTCTGTCTCTGTTGTATAGCGTCAGGGAGCTTGGTTTTGATTGGGACTAACATGAATCGTACTTTCGATCATATCGAAGCTAAATTCGGTGAGTTTCTTCTTATTGATTCATTCTTATGATGTGATATTCATGGGAGAGTATGTGTTTCAGCTGTGCCGATTAGGGCATCAGGAGAAATGGGAGTCCTTTTCATGGCCGACCCACTTGATGCATGCAATGATCTGAACAATAAAGTCGAAATTAGGTCAAATGGGACGTCCCCTTTTGTGCTGATCATAAGAGGTGGCTGTAGCTTCAAAGAGAAAGTCATAAAGGCACAGACAGCTGGTTTCAAAGCCGCCATTGTTTATGACAATGAAGACAGTGGTGTCTTATTAGCAAGTAACTCTTTATCTTTCTAACGTACAGATTTTGGCATTCTCTTTCTGTAATCTTCGTTTTTGTCCTTTCCTTTTTTAGTGACTGGTAACTCGATTGGTATAAAGATCCATGCCGTTTTTGTCTCCAAGACGTCTGGAGAATCGCTTACGGCTTTGCCCATTTCTTCACAAGTATGGCTGATTCCTAGTTTTGAGAACTCAGCTTGGCCCATCATTGCCATCACTTCCATCTCAATGCTCGTCGTGTCTGCTGCCATGGCCGCTTGTTTCTTCGTCCATAGGCACCGTAGAGGACGCCATGAGTTCTACTCCCTGAGCCGTCGGTTGTTAAAAGCGAGATTTATATTTACATCTGTACAAGAAGACAACAGTACTGGAACCTCTTGCGTTATCTGTCTGAATGACTATAACATCGGGGACGAGCTTAGGGTTTTACCTTGTCATCACAGTGAGTAAATGAACAATGCTATTCTATTCTGAATGTTTAAAAAAAGATTCTTAATTTATGATTCCATGGACGTTTTTCTCTTTCAGAGTTTCACTCCTCATGTATTGATGAGTGGTTGATCTCAAAGAAACCCATCTGCCCAGTATGCAATCAGGATGTGGGAATCCTCAGAAGAGTCGAGCCACCCTCTTCAATGGCGGAGCCATCTGCGCTGGAATCATTGCCCTCCTCTGACCTTTTCTCTCGACCGCACGTCGACACGTCCTATATCCAAAATTCATTCAGGCCATCCAATGTTCATCTTCTACCGACCTTTGGAAAATATTCCCACCATTGTCGTCTCGATCTCGGGTCTTCTGAGATCCACCGGAGGCTTTGTGACATAGTTCATGTGGATGATAATATTCAGAGGATTTGTGACAGTGGTCATGTGGATGTGAGGCCATCGGATGATAATATTCTGAGGTCCACCAGATCATCTTCTGGTCGAAGGGCCACCAGATTATCTTCTGAAAACAACAATATTGTCGACATGTCTCATCCGTGAGATATCAGAATTGTTGTTTTATTCCCCATTATCAGTTTGTCGTACACAACACGACTTCACTCGGATTCATCTAATAACACGATTGGTGCTATTGATATCCTCTGCTTCTGGCCTGGAGTGGGTGTGGTCTGTAAGACCCTATCCAGAACTACTTCGGGACTAGGACTAATAGTATCCACCGTCATCATTTAAGAGGTGGATACGCGTATCATCGCTCAAACGTATTTATAAGACAAATATATGATTTATTCCAGAATAAAATGATCATGACCAAATAGCAAAACAAATACATAAAGATCATAATCACGGTAAATGAATAAAATAAATATGAAATGCAAAATAAAACTAATTGAGATCTCGTGGGCGTCTCTCCCATCACACCGTTGTGAGTTTTCACGTTGCTGCTCAACCTCGTTATTCTTTTTCTTTGCCATATTTTGTCAATCCACGATAGCCCACATAAAGGGTGAGTACGAAATACACATTCAGTGAGATCAATACGTGTACATATTCTATGCCACATATTCTCCCACTCTAAACTGAACAACATAAATAACGATGTATCCAAGTTTAAACTAAAGATATACAGACAACTCTACACAAATCGACTGAGTATCCAAAATCTAAGACTGGTACCACACTGGATCATAACACACAGAGTCCACACGACTCTAGCTCGGGCATACGCTCGTAAAGACCAAAGGATCCAAGCACACTAAAGATTTCGCAAGGTTACAATATACCCCAACCATCAGTGCAATACAGTGTTTCGTCGCTCGAAGGGTTACCAAAACTCCAACACGGTACGACGCCGGCAGATCCACTAATCTGACTAACTCGATACTCCATCGCTCGAAAGGTTACCATAACCCAGCACGGTACGATGTTGGCAGATCCACCGATCTGACTAACTCGACGCTCCATCGCTCGAAAGGTTACCACAACCCCACCACGGTTGCCGGCTCAGATCCAAGTGTTGCAATACTAACATCGTCGATCTGATACTGCTCACATGACAACTCTCACCGACACGCTCGCACACGTTTTCTTTCGAAAGTTCGAGTATGAAATCACTCAATCGAGCATACTAACAAGATGTTCACTCGGTTTTAACACCGAACCAAAATATCGATGTTCTCTGACCCCAACACTTGGTCGTACGTCAATTCTCTAGATCATCTCTAGTCACTTATACAACTCATATACTTGTCATTAATTCTCATATGATAAATATAAGTTTTAATCCAATTCATTTGTAACGTCTCACTTTTCCCATTATGATCCTATAAATCCTATTATGATCATGCCTCGGTTTAAAAGTATAATCTCTTCCATAAATCAACCACAAATCCGAAATTAGGATGGAGAAAATCATTACCCTAGCTTCTCCGATGACTTGATGATTCTTGATATTATCGCTAACAACAACACTAATTAATTCTTCCATATTATAGATCCATTCAATTAATAAATTTTCATAATATAAATCTTCGAATTAAAGGAATAATCAGAACAAATTATTTAGAGATTTACCACAACCTCGATTAGAATCCACCAATAAAAAATGTGATGAAAAATTGGAGGTTCTTCTCCAATTTATTCTTTTTCCCTTTTTCTCTTCTTCTCTCTTCTTCTTTTTTTCTTTCTTCTCTTTTCTTTTTTTCCCTTTCTTTTCTTCTCTTGGATGAATGCACGACTGCCTCTTTTCTTTTCTTTTAATTCTTAAACCCTAATCATTATAATATATATATATATATATATATGTCGGTGTATCCACCGACTTAGGTTCTTTTTCTTTTTTTAAACGAGTCTCATAATTCTCCCCCACTACAAAGGAATTCGTCATCGAATTCTATATCTTTGATTCTTACGGCAGCATTTGTATTCAGGGAATAGAAGAACCATACAACTCATCCTCAAATTACTGGGGAGTGGGTGTCGTCACTGTTAGCTTGAGAATTCAAGCATTCTAGAAACAGAGAAAGTGCATGAAAATAAAAGAAACCAGAGGAAAGCGATAGAAAGTTTCTAGAAAACATAGAGAAGAGAAAGAGAGTATTTGGTGTAACCGTTTTCTGTTATTCCTTTGTTATATACAAGTGGAAAGAACAAGAATTTTAGCTACACAAAAATTACAGTCTTTGTTTGATTTTCTGTTTTTTCCGCTACTGAATTTTACATTCACTATGCCCTCCTCAAATCTTTAATTTCTCAAGAAGATACAAACTTGACAATTGCATCCTTTGAATCAATGAATGAAACTGTCAAGGATGAAGGGACTTGGTCAAAACATCTATTGTCTTGACATTTATAATCCGAATAAAAGCAACGTTGAACTTCTCACGGATGAGATGACAATCAATCTCGATTTGGTTAGTTCTTTCATGAATGACTTGATCCGAAGTAGCTTACAAACTGCATTCTGTGGAAGTGATTCACCATCAAGAAGGCAGTGACATTAATGAGATTGAATGAAAAAGAATATATGAAAAGAACTTCTTAAGAGAAAAAAAAAAATCATTGATGATGACAACAGTTCCAGCACATGCAATTGTGATGTTCTGTCCATTTGGTAATGTTATCAAAGTGGGAGCTATATTGTGAAAATCAACAAGTAAATCCTTATTGGAACAAATATGTGTAAAAACACCAGAATCTACAACTCAAGTAGTATTAGAATGTCTAATGGATAATGTAGTACTTGAAGAAGAAATGATAGAATATATATAGTTGTCAGATAAAGCTTTTGAATCAGCCCCGGCAGGTGTAACTATGAGTGTGGCCACTTTCAGTTGTTCTCCAAGTTTCATATAGAGTTGTTGTAAACTCTTTGGGGACAAAGAGTTGAAATCAGTCACAACATACTGTGAATTTACATCATTTGCATTAACATTGGCAATTGTATATCTCTGTGGACTGAAATTCTGAGAAACTGCAAGTGCTCTTGGCATAGGATCAAATGGAGATTGATTTACTGGATGAAGCCTTTGCGCTTGACTTTGAATTTGATAGCCATGAGGATAACCATGTAGTTTATAACATTTAAAAACATTATGTCCATATAAACCATAATGAATATAAAGTGGTTTAGATCTCGGCCTAAATTGTCCACCAGAAATTGCAACAACATGCTTAGTATGTGTAGGATTATAAGCAGAAGTCTAAAACACAAAATTTTAAGAACCAAGAGATGGGGTAATAAGTTTCTAGTGTTCATGTTGATTCACAAGATAAAACACTTTCTGTAGATCTAGAAATGGCGTCATTATCAAAATCTATCCTCAAACTTGATTATACGAATCATTCAACCCAAACAAGAATTCAATGCCAAAATGTCTTTCAAAAGCTCAAACCACCTTTGATCAACGCGACAGATGCCTTTACGACAATCACACATTGGCGAAGATCCAACAACCTTCAAATCCCCCCAAATGCTAACCAATTTTGTGTGATAAGCCATAACATCCATGGATCCTTGCCTAAGAGTCTATAACTTTTGCTTAATACCATATAGACGTGGGACATTGTTCTATTGATATTGTTCCAAATATCTTGAGCAGTTTGAAGGAAAAGAATACTCGATGCAATATCCATAGAAACAAAGTTCAAAATCCAGGTGCATTGTTCTAGGACCCTGAACAATGCATGGCAGTTTGAAGGAAAAGAATACTCGATGCATCGGAATGTGAATCTGAAGGTTTCGGTAAGGTTCTGTCGATGAAATAAAGCGTTTTTTGTCCTTCGAGTGTCATCGACATCGATCGATGCCATGAATTGAAATATGTCGGTCCACTAAGGTGATCTGATACCAAAATGAGATCGGAATGATTTCCACTTCCGAAAAAGTATGGATTATTGTAACGATCAACTATGTTCAAAGAATTAGATAAAGAAAGTGTTATATTCCACGAAAAACAGGAAAAAGTGATGGCCCAAAGATGAAATCAATTGAAAACTGGGATGTGGAAGCCTTACACATGGTCTGCTACCATGTTAGCTTAAGAATTCAAGCTTTCTGGAAACAGAGAGAAAGAAATAGAATATTTGGTGTAAATGTTTTTTGTTATTCCCTTATAAGTGGTATTGTAGTATTTATATGCAAGTGGAAAGAACAAGAATTCAGCTACATAAATTACATTCTTTCTTTGATTTTTTGTTTTCCGCTAGTGAATTTTACATTCACTCCGATAGTAACCGTGAGGCGAACTACTGATGAAATGGCGAGCGTTCGTTAATTTGTTGCCTCTTCCATCTTAGCTTCATTCGCGTTGTGCCTCGCATATATGATATTCCATTATAGGTTCTTGTTGAACCACGCCCATATCGCTCCTCAACAAATACCAATAAAACTTAACATTAAAAAATGTATTAAGGAGGCATGAAACTGACATAATAGAGAAAAAGAAACAAATAGATAAATTTTTTATTAAAATATAACAAAAATAGCTGATTTTTAAATTAATAAAAATTATGTTATTGAGGTGTGATGGTCGGAATCAGGTTTTAAATTTTCTAGACCACTCTACCGCAAGTATACGGTACGTGTAGTACCAAGGTCGAACTCTGGAGACTGGATGCATCGTTAAAATTAAGATATCACGAGAAGAAGATCGATCAATAGGTGGATATCGAACTAGAAAATAAAGATAATGAAAGATAACGAAGCTAGACTCAGCAAGATGGAGTATCACGGGTTTCGGGAATGCCAAAACATGCAATGGATGTTTCTATAGAACATGAAATCGGTTTATATCAATCGATGGGGAACTAAAATCTAATCCACTACCTAGGGAATCAACGACACTCATCTCTTGATGCAGAGCGAAACATCTAGATGCATGAAGAACGAGTGGGAAGTTCTATCTCAACTATCGGAAATGACTCTCTCGATGCCTAAATCCTCTACTTAGGGAATTAACGTCACTCATCTCTTGATGCAGCGCGGAACATCTAGATGCATGAAGTACAATGGGGAACTCTAACCTCTACTATTGGAAAAAATGGGAACTCGACCTCTATTGACGGAAGTGACTCTCTCGATGCTTAAATCCTCTATCTAGGATATACACGTACTCACCTCTTGATGCAGTAAACCTATATCCTAAAAACGCATGACGAACAATGGGAGCTCTACCGTTCCTAAATAGATTAACCGATCGCTAGATTCTCATTAATCTAATTCATTCGAATGCTAATTCCGAGACACAAGTATGACTCTCTCGATGCCTAGACGAATCTCTAATTTCATCCAAACGTGTCTAATTTCACCGAATGGATCTAGTCTCATTCAAACATGAAATAAACAAGGTAAACACGTATTACGCATACTACAAACCTATCGATCCATACGATTGAACAAAACCGAAATCAAGCATTAATAATCAACAACCAATTACAATGGCATCCCTAACCCATGATAACAGAACTACTCAGAATACATAGGGAAACAAACAGAAACAAAGTAAATGTTCATCTTCCCTATCATCCCGAGCGTGGTCTCGGATGAATCCTTCGGGATGACGAAAGTCTTCTTCCGTGTTCTCTCCTTTGTCTCCTGTATGTTCTGGTCTCTTTTCCTGGTTTGTGTATCGTCCTCTTGATGATGGATGGCTTCTCCTCTTTTTAATTCACATTCAAACCCTAAAATAGAATTTTCCTAGAAATGGGACCGGCGCGGGCTAAGGCTTAATCCGTGTGGGCTCAATGCTCCTCAACCAGCCCAAGCGTGCTGGTTCTCTCCCCGACTCATGCAACTCTTGCTCGATTATGCAGCCCGCGCGGGCTCCTTAGTCACCCCGTGCGGGGTCTTGAACTTCATCCAATCCGGGCGTGTTCCTTAGCTCCCCGAGTCGTGCAAACTTTGCTGGAAGTGCAGCCCGCACAGGCCTCTTCCAAGTCCGAGCGTGCTGCCCCTAACTTCTTGTTTTCGCTCCTTTCGCTCGATGCTCGGGTGTTCCATTTGATTCTGTAGCCTGAAGTTGCTCCGAGTGGCTTGTAGCTCCCATTATATGCGGTTGAATCCAAGAATCGACATTCTAAAGCTCGAATAGGCCTGGTCGCCTTAAAACCTGAAAATCAACAAAATGGACTACATAGAGAACGTTCGTGTTGGTTTTGTTAATTGTGCTATGCAAACTATGCGAAAATGATGTAAATGCTTAGTCTAAAACTAATACACACTACGTGTTATCAAGGTGGTTGTTACGTCAACTAGAATTTAACAAATCTAACTTTAATATATAAATTTTTATAATTTGACCATAATACAAATATAGGTTTAACTTTTGTTGTCTACAAAAAGAATTAATTTTCAAATGTTATTTTGAATTATTGGATTACATGTCAAACGTTATATCATTCTTAATTAAACCAAAAAAAAATTAAACTTAAATCATTAATCAAACTATACCAACTATTTTGAAATAAATTGATATAAACAAATCTTTAATATCATTGATAATTGTTGTTGATCACTGTCATTTCTTTTTTATTTAATTTTGGAAGAAAGAAGGTTTGGTTATTGTGAATTTATTATGGATTTATTATTTTGTATATAAATTAGTTTAGGTTTCAAAATTTTGATTGATTTAAATTGTTGACTTGTATTTTAATGTATTTAAAAATAAATTTAAAATCTTATATCATTATAAATTAACGATGTTAATAATTTTTTTAAAATTGACGTGTCATCAAAGAGTTTTGAAAAAAAAATAAAAATAAATGTTTTTATAGACAACAAAATTAAATCCATATCTTTTAGTTTGTAGTGACCAAAATTCACATATTAATAATAGTGAAGAAAGAACTACTTACATATTTACTTTCATTTTTTTGTTTTTAGATTTATACCATTTTGGTATATCATTATTTTCAAATATGAAATAGAGAAAAACATAGAATATTTAATAGAAGAATACCTCATTTAAAAGCACAATTTCAATCTATTTGTCATAAATATGCATATAAAAACACAAGACGAGATATTAATAATATGATAGAAGTTTCTTTTGGTGAAGAAAAAGAATAAGCATTGTAATTGTGATTGTAGCAACTCTTACAAATTCATTCATAATGTTCATAAGCAAAAGAAACTGATTTCCATCTTCTCTCGTTCACCCCCGTCGTCATTGTGTAAAATTTGCCTGTATATTCCACATTTTCATCGATCCTAATACTCGATAAAACTTCCCGTGAACTCCCGAAAACCACACATTAAGGTTACTCAAAGTGTTCTGAGCATTTAGATTGAACATTCTTCTCAAGTAAGATTTCGATGCTATGGTGAAAGAATTGTGAAAATCATATATGTTAAATTGATAGGGCATACCGTTGGCAACCGCGATTGTGCTAAGAGCATGGTGAGTGTAGTTTCTAGCTTGAACGGTGAACTCAATTCGATAATATGTTTTTCCATCGATTTCATGGTGCAACAAAAGAATAAAATGTTTCTTATATTAAGTAGGAGGATCAATTTTATGGGCTTGGACACATATTTGATAACCCTAAACTTTTCAAGATATCAAATAGAAATATCAGCTTTATGGGCTTGGACACATATTGGATAACCCTAAACTTTTGATTATAAGATTAGTTATTTCCAAAACCATATTTAACATGATATCAGAATCCATTTAGTCTCGATTTGAATATGTTGATGTCGAACCCACGATTGCAATATCCATGCTCGAGAGCAACAACACCTATCTCGCGGTGTCTCCTGCATTCATCTAAAAACGAAAAGACAGAAAAATTAATTACATTGAATATATATATATATATATATATCTTAATATTACTAAAACTAAAACCAGAGAGAGAAAAATTAGAAAACTAATTTTTAGTTTTTCTAAATTTAAAATTTTTAATTATATTTTCAAAAATAAAAATATATTAAAAAATTAAAATTAAAAATATAAATAGAATCAAACAAAAAATTTTAATATGATATTTTTTACATCCAAATATAAAATAATTAAAGTTCATTTCAAATAATGTTTAATTCATTTGTAAATAAAATATAAAGCATTTAAAATTTAATATAATTTTTGGTCTATCTAAAAATAATAATTAATTAAAATAATCAAATAGTGTTCATATTTTAATTTAATTTAATTTAATTTTATTATTAAAAAATAATTACGAATATAATTATAAAATCATTTAATTTTATTCCAAAATTATCTACATAACATTTAAATTTTTTAGTTTTTTCTTTTAATAAAAATCTGTTTAAAAATAAAATCAGTTAAATTTATTTCAATAAATTATTTAAACTAAATCAGATTATTTAACTTGTTTACACTGTAATAATAAATATATAATTAATTATTAATTAGTTTAACTTCCACAAAATAATAACTTCCTATTTTTATAAATAATTATATTTTAAAAAAAAATTAGTTAATTGTTATAAAATATTTTAAAATAATATTTTAAAATCATTTTATTTTATAATTTTATAACTTCCACGAAAAATAACTTCCGACTGCTATTTATTTATTCCTTTATATATCTTCACATATTCATCAATATATTTGAATCAAAGAAAATAAAATGACGTGTTCTGCAAACAACATTACGGTATTCAACCACTAAACTCTACAAATTAAAATTTTTTGTAAGTATTTAAGTAATTAGTAATTCTATTTGTCTCTTTTATTTATATTTTTTAACTAATTATTTTTTATTTTAGAATTATGGATGAAAAAGTAATATGAAATGTATATAATCTCTTAGTTTGGTTTTTTGAATTTTAAAGTTTTTCCTTAAATTATACTAATATTTTTATGATAATAGAATTTAAGTATATATAAAATTTTATAGCGTTCCTAAATTCAAGAATCTAATTGATGAAAGAGAATGTTGCAGTATTTTCAATTTTAATTTGGTTTTAATCTTTGTTTATATAAGTCATCAGACCAACCATTTTAAAATTAATTTTTATTCAGACAATTTATTTCAAAAATTATATACATAAAATTTAAATTTTTTAGTTTTTACATGATTAGTATCTATAAACTATTTAAAAAATATTCTGATATCTTAAAAATTATTTATTATTTTTGAAAAGATATAACTACTTTTAGAAAATTTTCAAATGAAAATTATTTCCATTTATTTTAAAAATAGATAGAAATAATTTTAATCGAAAATGTTAAATTAATAATTATTTAATGTATTTTGAAACAAATAAATGTATAAATTTTTAATAGTTATATTATATTTTCTGAATGCAAAAATTAATTTAAATTTTGTTAATAAAAGTCTGTTTAAAAATAAAATTATTTAAATTTATTTCACAGGATTTTTTAAATTAAATTAGATTTTTAACTTTTTTACACTATAATAATAAATATATAATTAATTATTAATTAGTTTAACTTTTGCAAAATAATAACTTCCTATTTTTATAAATAAATTTATTTTTTAAAATTTATTTAATTGTTATAAAATATTTTAACATCATTTAATTTTATAATTTTATAACTTGCACGAAAAACATAATTTCTGATTTTTATTTTAAAAAATTAATTTTTACTCAAAATTCAATAACTCCTATTTATTTATTCCTTTATAAATCTTCATATATTCATCAATTTATTTTAACGAGACAAAACAAATTTATGCAAACAAAATTACGGTATTGCAAACAAAATTATACTATTCAACTAGAGAAAATAAATTCACCACTAAACTCTGCAAATTAAAATTTTCTGTAAGTATTAAATAATTTTTAAATCTATTAGTTTCTTTTATTTATATTTTTAACTAATTATTTTTTATTTTTGAATTATGGATGAAAAGGTATATGAATTGTATACAATTTCTTAGTTTGGCTTTTAAAATTTTAAAATTTTTCCTTAATTATATTAATATTTTTTCATAATAATAGAAATTAAATATATATAAAAGTTCATAATGTTCCAAAATTCAAGTATCTAATTAAAGATGGAGAATGTTGCAATATTTTCAATTTTAATTTGGTTTTTAACCTTCATTTATATAAGTCATTAGACCAACGGTACGTTGTTTTATCAAGAGTCAAAAGTAAATCTAAAGTCAAAATTCTGACGCCAACGGACAATATAAAAACATTCGAAATTTGTTTACTAAGAAAATTTTTTAAATACAGAAAATTTCATGTATATACTATGAAAAGTTTTGTGGTTCTTAAATTCTATTATTTGGTGGTTATTATTATTACCATTATTATTAACGAATAATTGTTTGTTGATTTTTCATTATAGTTTGTTTTATATATGTTTCTTCAATTATTAACTTTTTATTTTTATTTAAAACTTTTATTATATTATTAGTGAATATATTATCCTAAGTGAAATATTATTTTAATTTTTATAAAATAAAAATATATAATAATATATCCAATAAATAATTTAATGTTTTTATTCATTAAATCGCTCTAACATAAATTTATTGAAACAATATATTTTCATAAAAATTGTTATAAAAACAAATAAGTATAATTTCAAAAATTATTAAAAATACTTGAACTAAATACTTTTCAATCTTCATTTCCTTCTAACTTTGAATATATTCATTTTTTTCATCTAAAGTTAAATATATTTAATGGTAATATATAATTATTATAAACTACATAATTAACCACTACAACTATATATCTTTCATAATACTTATAAATTATAGATATTATTTATATTTAAACTATATAAAATATTCAATTTTAGTAATTTTAAAATTCGTTGCTATGCACGTGTAATTAATATATATAATATTCATGAAACCCTAATTCATGTGGAAGGAGGAGCTTGTTCAGCCCGAACAACAACACATCTCTCTCTCTCTCTCATTCTCTCTCAATCTATGGTTTTGTGGTAGATAATTTTTCTCATATGGGTATGGACTAAGGAGTTTCGTGGCCTTTCAACAAATCCAATTTCATATTAACTTGGGCTCTATTTTTACGATCCTAAAAATCAAAGAAAATAGAAAGAAAAAAGTTTAAAACTTTGGACTTTATTTACCTTAGCACTAATCAATCAAGATCTTTAAGAGGTGTGTGTATGAGAGGAGAATGGTTGGAGTAAAAGGCAACAAAAGAATCCACTGAACTCAGAAAATCCAACATCCAAACACAATAAAGCATTTTCTAAGATGAATACTTATAGATTATAAAACTCCTAGCAAAACTTGCTACTTTTAGAAAGAAATGGAGCTCTGAAAAAGCAAAAAACAAACTTAGATGATGCCAATTTTGTTTGCTACGTCCAAAGCATCGTAGTCTGGGGTCAGCCTAACGTATGCCTTCTTCGTTCCATCAGGCCTGTAACAATATTAATTATATAAACCAAGGTTAACTATTTCGACATATAAATGTATATTACTTCATATCTTTCAAAGTTACCTGATCAAGGTGTTGACTTTCTTGGTCTGGATGTCATACATCTTCTTGACAGCGTCCTTGATCTTCTTCTTGTCAGCACGAATATCAACAATGAAGACAAGGGTATTGTTGTCCTCGATCTTCTTCATCGCTGATTCGGTTGTAAGAGGATACTTGAGGATTTGGTAGTGGTCCAACTTGTTTCTTGGGGGTGCGCTGATTCGTGGGTACTTTGGGTCCCTAGCCTTAGTCAAAGTCTTTGGCCTGTGGAAGGTCACCTTAGTCCTGATTTTCTTTGTCGCCCTCTTAACGACCTGACCAGATTTCACGGCCTTCGCAGCCTTCAAGGCCTGAGCCTTGGGGTCGGCCTTTTTGGTGCTATCAACTGCAAAACAATGAAAATGAAGCATATTATGGGTGGTATATGAGGAAAGAAATACATATGCGATGAAATTGAATATCATTGATAATTCTAATTCTAAAAGAAGATGCACAATACTAGGTTTTCACCAGGATGAACCATAAGACTATCCCTTGAAGCTAATTGCAAAACAAACACATACTAATCATTTTGACCCATTACTACACAAACCATAAACAAGAATAGTACCAACAACTCTAATAACAATGTAGGATTTATAATTTTCTGGGCTCCAAAATCGAATTCAAAAACCTAAGAATCTTGTCCATTTTGCAGACAAACTTTCCTAAGAATCGAATTCAAAAACCTAAGGCATACATTCAAACAATTATTCATCAATCGAAACAATTATTCGGAAAATCTAAACAATTATTCATCAATGAGCAGAAACTGCAACATTCAACAAGGCATATACAAATGTAACATATGAATGTTCTTTTCAGAACCCTCAAAAGATACTCCAAACTACGAAATCAAGACAAATACTAAGAACTGAGGATCAACAAGGCAAAAATCCTTACCTTTAGCCGGAGACATTGCTCAAAATCTTCCAAACCTGAGACATACACAGAAAACCAAAGTTCATACAATAACAACAAAACAAGATGGAATCTCAGATAACTAAATCGAATGCCTACTTGTTCGGAAATCTGCCTTCAATAAACCTCCAAATTACGATTTCAACTGAAAACGGAGACTGGAGAGAGAAGAAGAAGCTAAAGGTGGTGAAGAAGACATACCTGTAGCAGCGTCGGACAATTAGGGTTTCGGCCGTCGTCGAAGAAAGATGAAGATGGGTTTATATGGCTAAGGAAATAGCCAATGCAGAATAAATTGAACTTATTGGGCCCTAATATTATAGCTTAGGCCCATAGTAAGGGTGGATCTAATTTAATTTATAATATATTATCAAGGTGTCAAAATGTAATATGTGAAAATATTTTCCAATTCATACCAAAAATTTTACATATTATCTAATTTTTCCAATCAATGATTCAATTCATTTCTCTCAATTCTCTCTTTCGTTTTACGTTTTATTTCTCTCATAAGCTCGTAACTATTTTTATTTTTCATCGAGACTAATATCATGATTCGAATTTTTATCTAAAATGAGAATTGATATGGTTTGTTTTGATTTTTTAAAAAATATAAGATATATTATATGATTAGTTTAGTTGATTTCTAATATATATGATTTATTTCATCTATCACATAAATGAAAAAAAATGGGTAATATAAAAATTTCCATCAATACAACTTTTAGATAATTGTTAAAGTTTTTTAGATAATATAAAAAGTTTATCAATATATACTTGTATTCAATCTTTAAACCTTTCCAAATTCATCCAAATATTTGTTCAATATCTTACACAAATATCGTTCGGAACCATCCATTTGACAACTTTAAAAATTATTAATGTTCAATTATATTAGAGACTAGATTTTATATTTTATAGTATTCACTTATCTTAGTAGCTAATTATTCTATCTACTAAATCTTATTTGTAAATAGATAATAAAGTAAGCATGATAAATATGGTTTGTAATATAACTAATAAACCAATGTAATAATTTTTTCATTCCCTCTTCTTATATGATATCAAAATAATATCCAATTTTTATATTTATTTCAAAAAAAAAATTCAACGATCTCTTTTGCCGGACAATTTAATATTTTCAGCGATTTCGTTTGTCCAACAATTCATAAAGCTACACAACAATCCCTAATAAATTTACTCGTCATACCTTGATAACAAAACAATCATCTTTTCTTCACCATGAAAAAACAAGAAAAGACTTTCAGACCAAAAAATGCAATAGAATGATTCACTAATACGAACTAAAGTTTCAAATTTATACAATGTTAGACATATGTATTACAAATGAATGCAATTTCTATTATCCTTACAATGATATTTTTAAATCAATCAATTGAAATAGACATCAATACTCAATTTATAGCAACGGCAAGAGAAACAAAAAACGATACCTTTGGTCAGAGACATGACTCAAAATCGATCTTTTCAACCAAATATCCTAAGCCCTACGACATCCACAAAATGAAACTCACTTAGCAACGCAAAAGGTTTAAGCTCTTCGTTAGAATTAGTAGCTTTAGAAACTAAATTTGAAATTTGTCCCAAAACTCTAAATTATAACGCAAAATTATCAAATTTCAAAATAAAAATTCACTAAATCTGGGTATATAATAACGAGATCAAAGATTGAGAGAAGAAGAGAGGATGAACATAAAGAAGGAGCGAGACAGATGAGAAAGGAAGGGTTTATGATCAGCGTGAAGTAGGGATGAATGATGATGGTCTTTGTTTGAGATCGAGTATCAATAAAGGGAATATGATCATTCAACACTTTTGGTAGTTAGGTTTGTTTAGGAGAGGTTTTATTGCAAATACATAATACTTTAGGGACTTAAAAGAAATTATTAGGATATAGAAGTTTCTACAGAATCTATAGAGCATGTTTTTATTTTTCCTTTTTGTGTGAGTTTATCTAAAAAATTATATTCTTCTTCCTATAGAAAATGTCATTAGTAAGATCCTATAATTTCCGAGATATATATATATATATATATATATGAGATCATAATGATCTCATTGATATAATGATCTCATTGATCTAGCAAACACTCATGTCGAATGCATTTCTTTATTTCTATATGATATTTTTGTACATTTTGATCAACTTTCAACACATAAATGAAGTGATTCACGTCACTAGTATTCAGTTTTGCATTATTAAATCGCTACAAAAAAAGCCTTATTTTCTACATCTCTCTTAAACCAAGAGATAATTTTGCTTCCAAAATATCTAAAGATTTTGTAAAGATTTTATTGTATTCTCTAGTTGATGTGTTTTTATTCATGATTTCATTCCATTTTAATTATTGCTTCTCAATATAATTGTTATTTTTGCACTGTTTTTCCTTAGGATAACATGGATCCGAAAATATTACTATGTTATTCATAACATGTTCATCATAATAATAACTAACCAGTTAAGACAATAATCTTGATGTTTTTATATCGTTCTTCCTCTATGATTGTAGATCTTGTCCACAATGAAATATTGATCCTTCACACTCACATTATATCTATTGTGGAAACAAAATAGAGGATCTTTGATTATGTTCGAAGGACAAGTTAGCAAATCCATGGAATGGTAAAAAGAATCGAACACATTCCAAGCAATGAATTCACGATATTCATGTGGACATCAAAATAAATATTAATGACGTTGACTTCATCAAGGGACCATCGGATGATATGGAATCTATATAACCAATCACAAAAGCTCGAACAAGTTTACATGAACATGAATTTTGAGTGCTTAATACAAAGAGTTCAATATAAGATCTATAAAGTTTGGGAAGATCGAAAATATATTCGACCAAACACCAAAACATGCGAATCGAATGTCCATCACATTATGAATGATCGATCCAAACATCAAAGCAAAAACCAAGTCAACTTTCAGTTGACGAGAAAATACCCTGGTGGAGCATTTTTTTGCTTCTCGTACTAAGTAGGCTTAGACACGGAATATGTCGAGATAAGATTGGATGCCTTGGTTAAAAGTTGGATTGACCACTCATTGACATCTTCCTAACGGTGTGCGTTGTGAGTTATGTTTGAATAGAGATGAGATTTTTCTTGATATTTGTAAGATACAACACATCGATAAAAGTAATGTCTCGTATTGGTAGAATTTGAGATAAGGAACCAATATGTGTATTGTGAAAAGTGGTGTTGTCTCGAATGATCGTTGTGTTTATACCAACGTACGAATTATTGAGAGATTTTTCAAGTACAATGTAATGTGATGTAATGCACAACTATCAAACACCCACTTAACTTCATGAAGATACACATGGTGTTGTGAGTTCGTCATGGTAGTGAACATGAACATGGGACCAAGGAGGGGTCACAAACGAAGGTTGTTGTGACCATTGAGGAGCCACAATTGAAGATTTACGAATAGTGGGAAGTCGTGACTGAAGGTTATCCTTAGCCTAGCGCGGAGTTTAGTTGAAATTGAGGATGCATCTTTGCACTATGACCAAAAACTCCACAAATGTGATATTTTCTTTGGTACTTTACGAGATTGTTGATTGTTCTTGTTTCAACTTTGTTATCGATGGCCACGAGAATACCAATAGTTTGAGTTGGCATAGAATGGTGTCATCGAAAGAGGAGACATTGTGGAACCGTTGTAGCAAGCTTCACCTCATGATTAATAATTTTTCATGAAACTACTTGATTGGATCGTTATATCCCTTGCATTCACCACATCCAATTAAGTCATACGTGACAACAAATTTACCAAGTAAGGCCAACTCATCGAATTTCGTTGTGATGCATTGCATATACTTATCTATTGTTTGTGTATCATCAATGCATCTATTCAATTGATTTTGGCAAGAAGTTTTCATGTTTCACGAACGAATTTGGTTCTTACTATGATTGTAGCAATGGTGTGAGGGTGTCGAATATTGCGAAGAATATGAACCAATATTAAGCGTATCCCTTCGCAGCAGCCGCACCACAATCGTCTCGTACGACGACCTCAACGCCACTGATGGATCATCTGTTGCGGCCGTGGATGCTTCTAGAAATTTTCTCACCGCTGCCGCCCAGAACACAACTGTTTTGGGCTTCCACCATCAGATTTACCCGCCGATTCTCTTCTCCGACGCTTCCATGAGAAATATAACCGATTCATCAAAACCCTACAGAGGAGATCGTTTTAGGGCATCGAGAGTTGTCTCAGAACAGAGTGGGAGCTCCCCGAAACCGGGCGTGACCCAAGAGCAGGAGCAGGAACCGGGACGTGTGACAACAAACATCATGCCGCAACCCATGTGGGTGGTGGCTCCAACGACCACAAACACGTTCTGGATGCTTCCGGGGCCGCAGGAGCAGCAGCAAACGTGGAGGTCATGACTCGGGGTCAGGGTCAAGTAGGGTTGGGTCGATGATGTCAATAGGGGCTCAACAGCTGATGACTCTAGACCAGCAGCAGCAACATCAAAGGCCAAACCAAAGGCGTCCTGGTACGGAGTCCTAATAATATAAAAATGACGACGACCTTACAGGGAACATAACTCTTTAGTTCTGTTTTTTGTGAGTAGAGATGTGACTATGATCCTTTCTAGGGTTTGAGAGAGTTGTGATTACATACATACATACATACATACATACATACATATATATATATATACTGGTTGCATTCATACCAAGAAATATAACTAAAACTTGGGAATATGATAACAAGCAACTTCATTGAAAAGAGTTGAAGATGTGTTATTCAGGGAAAACAACGTTCTGAAACATAACAAGATTTCAGGGAATTTTATTGTAGAAAAGATACCGTAAAAATGAGCTGAGGGACTCAAGCAGAAGCCGTCTTCTTCTGCTGGAAGATGACTGCGTAGACAGGAACTGCTACACCGATGCTGAAGGCCGTGAAAACGGCAAGTGACATCTTGAGAGCCTGGTGCTTCATACGGTCTAAGTTGTACATGTGCTTCGCGTGAAGATAGTACGGCTCATCATGACCATGCCCATGTCCTCCGCCCATCCTCTTAACTCCCGTAGAATGGAAGCTTCTACCCACTGTTTCATCGGTGAAAGAACAAGTCCCAATCAGATACAACAGTACCATCGAGAGCAGTGATGAATTATAGAATCAAAATAATCAGAATGCGAAAATTCCAATGCTTTCAAATGTAATACTAATGCTCTTATTGATCGATTTCTGTACTCCACGTATGAAAATGAGATTTCAAATCGAACATATTCATGATATATGCTATGAACAAGTAATACCCATGATGACTCTTAAGAAGTATATCTAAAGAAGAGGATTCCTAGTCCCTGAGAGTCATTCACAGCCTATTGCACACATATCAATGGTCTTATTTGAATCCCAAAATTGGAATACATTTTCTTAAGAAATATCCATGTTGATCACAAAGAACCAGAGAGATGTTATACTATATGGATGAACTTTGAAGATACATATGCATATATAGTATCCATTATATACACATAGCCATGCCTTAGACAAACAAATAACACAACAAAGGTCACCCATATAAACAACAAACCCTAACAGTTTTAGGCTCACCTAATCAAATAAAGTCGATTACCCTAAACAGTAGCTGAAAATTTCGGAATCGAACATGAAAAACAAAGATATGAAGTCCAGGGAAGAAATGATATGCACTTTCTCGGCAGCCAAACAAACCCTAAATTTGGAAGAAGAAGGATATACAAAAAGCAGCGAACAAAATTGGTACCAACCAGATCTGGAGATGGATGATTCGGAAGAAGCTAAGATCCGTGAGACGGATCTGAGTCCAGTGTTCAAAGCCATGATCGGAAGGGATCGAGAAAAACTGCAGCAAATCGCGACGACGACTCACGGAGGAATCTGTGTTGGTCGAGGACAGGACCCTCTTCTCAGAAACCAAATTGAGATTGTTTCGCACGTGCGAGCCCCACACACTGTAATATCACACGTGTCATGGGTCAGGCCCATTCAGACTCGATCGGTCCATTGACTCGTGGAAACGCAGCGTTTACGCTTGCATTTGACAGCGTTTCTATCAACGATTGGTGGTATTTTGTTTCATTTTATTTGAATGGTGAAATCGTTGTGTTTGCGGATGTCTGCAATGGTAGAAAACTGTTGCTATTGCATTTTGAACGAAGTTACCAAAATAGATAATAAACAGTAGCTGAAAATTTCGGAATCGAACATGAAAAACAAAGATATGAAGTCCAGGGAAGAAATGATATGCACTTTCTCGGCAGCCAAACAAACCCTAAATTTGGAAGAAGAAGGATATACAAAAAGCAGCGAACAAAATTGGTACCAACCAGATCTGGGGATGGATGATTCGGAAGAAGCTAAGATCCGTGAGACGGATCTGAGTCCAGTGTTCAAAGCCATGATCGGAAGGGATCGAGAAAAACTGCAGCAAATCGCGACGACGACTCACGGAGGAATCTGTGTTGGTCGAGGACAGGACCCTCTTCTCAGAAACCAAATTGAGATTGTTTCGCACGTGCGAGCCCCACACACTGTAATATCACACGTGTCATGGGTCAGCCCATTTAGACTTGTGGAAAGGCAGCGTTTAGCCTTGCGTTCGACAGCGTTTCTATTCGCAATTGATGGCATTTTGTTTCATTTTATCTGAATAGTGAAATCGCTGCGTTTGCAGATGACTGCAACTGGAAACGAAGGGTAGAAAACTGTTACTATTGCGTTTTGAACGAAATTACCAAAATAGACAATTATTAAAAAAAGAATTTATTAAAAAATTCTAATTTATATTTTTTAATTATAATTTTTAAATATTTGAAATAAATTTAAAAATGAAAAAAATATTTAAATATACAATATATATACGTATATATTTGTATATATAATATTTTTACGATTAATATAAATTATAATAGAAAAAGAGAAAGATACGGGGATATTTTGGTAATTTTATTCAAAACGCACCAAAACGCAAACGTAACGCAATATAATTCTAGGTTTTTAAATTCCGCGTTTCGCGGCGTTTACGGGCGACTACGACTCCACCAATCGGTCTTAATATCCCCCGAAGTCGTCAAAAAACGCAGTCGTCGCGTTTGGATTTGACTGCGACTCCACTAGTTAGACCTTAAATTGTTTTGACATATTCTTCTACATAGCATGATCGGTCTGTAAATATATGATGCTATCACTTACCGACTTTGATACAAAATTAATAATTCAAGAACTCACGATATGTTTCATGTTCAACATCATTTTGAGGAGATAAATCCCTATTTGTTTCGACCGTTTAAAGTCATGATCATCGGGCGTCATCACGTGGAAAAGTTGAATTCACCGGTAATCTTATCGGTGACCAATAGAACGTAGTTTATATCATTTTTTTTAAGATACATGGATTGCAATAGGGATCTTGATTAGTAACACAAGACGAAGAGGAATTTGGAGTCGCAATTGCCATTTGAGATGTACGAAAAAAGGGGTCGAAAGAAAAAAGGGAACAAAAGAGTGTAATCGAAAAAAAGGAAATTGATCCGAAAAATGAATGAAAATGTTAAGAATCACTAAAATATGACAATAAGGAAACCCGAATCGAAGGAAATTGCAAAGGATTGCTTTGACGCCATTAGACGTGAGAAGAGAAAGAAAATATTAACACTACAAAAAAAGTTATTTCCCCTGGATATATCCGTTGGAAACGACTAGATTTCCGATGGAAACGACCATTTCCAATGAATTCAGAGCCGTTAGGAATCTATCGTTTAATATAAAAAATAATTAATTTACAATCAATACTTAAAAAAAAAACTTCATTTTACCAATGAAAAAACCAGCTACCAAAATCATCCGACAAAAGTCTTCTCTACAAAAAGGGTAAAACCCAACCATTTATACACCTAAGAGGACTTGAGCGGACAGACAGACTTACAAGACAAAAACAAGACTGATAATATATATATATATATAATAGATATAGATAAAGGGATAACCTATTAACACTAAATATCCGAGGCTGATCAAAAATCAAAAGTCAGTCAAAAACAGAGGCAGCGGAAATTACCCCGTCATCATCGACATTGCCCGTCTGAAATCCAGAGACTGCAGAGCCGATTCCGGGAAATGCTTGCCGTCTGGTGGCACCCAAAGGCCACCATTATGCGACGGCAGCACCACCTGCGGCTCTTTGCTTAAACCCTTCCCGGCCCCACCTTCTTTCTTCTTCTTCACAAACTCAAAGAACTCTGCCACTTGACGCGCATACCTTCACAAAAACCAGTCCGATTTCTAAGGTATTTGATGCATTTTTCAAGCCAATTTCTAAGGAGGGATAATCTTTGGTATTGACTGATCCCGAATTGGATCAAAGATATCGACAACTTACTGCCTCTTCGCTTCAATATCTCTGCTGAAATCGATGTTGGGTTCACAATCGAGAACGAGGGCAGGGACCTAAGAACCCAAATGAGTCAGACGAATCGATAAATCAAAGAAAGATACTGAAAAGTTCTCACCTTTTGGATGCTAGAGTGCATGTGATTTCCTTCCAAATAGAACACACGGTCCTTTATATCAGGATGAATCGAGTTGTCCATATGAATAGGTAGTTTACTAACAGATAATACTCCATGGTTGCCACTTTGAAAAGGGAGGAGCCAACTCTCATGCTTCTCATGCAAATCCCGAAGGTAGTCCAGGGTCACTCCTCCCTCTTCTGATCTTTTACGATGCATCATTCGTTTGTGGCACGTGTCAGGACTCGCCCTCAGGTAGATAAACCCATCGGGGATAAGCCCAGGTAAGCAAGAGACAACGGGATCGAACCAAGAATCATAGATGCTGATTTCCATCTCATTCATCCAGTTTGCTTCATGAACAGCTCGTACGAACACCTGAGTGAAGTATATCAGTGATATCCAACAATAATTAACACAAGGAAACACAATCAAATTACCATTCTGTCACTGAAAACACTCCGCTCCATCAATCTGAGCGGCTTAATCCCTCCAGATGATTCTTTCTCCTGCATCACCCGAGTGACAAAGACGTAATTCTGGAACGTATAGGCATATCTCTGCGGCTCGGCATAGAATGCATCAAGAATATTGAAATGGTCAGGCCCAACATTCTGCCATTTGTCAATGGGTTCAGGAACAATCTCAACAAGGTCTTGAAGCTCAATAGTTTCATTGGCTATTCTCTGGAGAAATGTGGTTTTGCCAACACTGATGTTCCCTTCTACACAAAACGTCAAACGTCTCTTCCCATTGGATGATGAATCCTTCAGTTCTTCATCTACGCTTTGTTTGATGAATGTTGTTATGCTCTCTGCATGATTTCGGTGTATAATCCCAACAGAGCTCTTAAGATACTCAACCATTTTCTGACTTGCCTTCCAAAACTGAAGAACAACAACAACATCAATCCACCCAAATGACAAACGAATTGGCAGCAATCAGAATTAGAGACAATGAATTAAGGGATCTTGTTGGATCAATGCTACAATGTGAACTATCTCATAATACCTTATCCTTGTACAGTTGCTTTAGCTCTGCAACATCTCCAATTCCATTGTCAACAAGCTTCCTAAGATTTCTTGGACCCACGCCAGGAATTGTCAGCAAATCTGGATTACCCACCAGCACACAACCGCTCGAGCCGCGATGTCTCCGGTTTATCCTCCTCGACTTTTCATCTTTCTCACCACCGTCTTCTTCGTCGGAGCCGTTCATGCCCTCGGGCGATGCAGCCGCAGCAGTGGCACCGTCCTGGGAGGAGCTAGAGTGGAACCAAACAGGCCAAGTCCTGGGCCACGAGACCCATGTTCGAGACGAATTTCGAATTCCACCGACAATTGAACACCGGCAAGTTCCGCCGCAAGCTGCGGTTAAGCGCAACGACACCGGGATTTCAGGAACACGGTTTCTAAGAAAATACGCGGAGAAAACGGCACCGCCAGTAGGACAACATGACGTCGCCGTTGGCGGCATGGCGAGAGAAGAGAAATGAGAAAGATTTTGGCCGGAGTTCTTAAACCCTAGAGAGAGAGAAGCTGGTTTGTCAGAGGTGTTTAGAGAGAGAAAGCTGGCAGAGAAAGCGTTAGCCTGAGTGCATAGAACGGGGGTTGAACAGGTGGTGCTCCTCCATAGAATCTTCTGCATCCCTACCAAGCATTTCACTCACGTAGCTTCCGTTTATCTTCGAACCAAGATGAAACCAGAAACCCTAATTTCACATACAGAGAGAGAGATGAGACGAGGGCTTTTGCTTACACTTACACTTCTGGGTTTTGCGCAAACATGGGAGAGAGAAGCAAAGAAGAGGGATTTAGGTGTTAGGTTTTTTTCTTAATTTTCAAATTAAGTATAATATATTATTTTTTATTATAGACTTGAAATTTAACATTATTTTAAAATTATTCAAATGTATATGATATATATTAAATATTATTTTTAAATAAATATATAACTAATATATATGTTATTTAAATTTTTTTTGGTGTTATTTTAAATAATATAATAGAATATAAATATAAAAAATATATATGTTATATAAATTTTTTTTGGTGTTATTTTAAATAATATAATAGAATATAAATATAAAAAATATATATACAGTATATATGAATATATATAATAAATAAATATGTATATATTAAAATTTATATATAAATAAATAGGTTTTTAATATAGATATGAAAAAATATATATTTAATATATATATTAAATAAATATGTATATATTTTAAAATTTTATATATAATAAAGAGTTTTTTTATGGATAAAAAATACATATTTAATATATATAAATAATTTCAAAAAAATTTTAAATGAAATAGAAAAGAAGTAATTTTTAGTATTCCAAAAAATAACCGTTTTAATATAATTTTTGTTATAAATTCATATTTAGAAAAATGATGATATTCAAATCTTAATTATATTGGATTACGTTTTATATCAATTAATTGTTACATTTTTTGTAGCTAAAAATTTCATTAAAATTATCATTCTTAATAAATGTTTTTTGTAGCTAAAAATTTCATTAAAATACTAAGTTTGAAACATTGCGTCATACTAAGCTTGAAACATTGCGTCATACACACTTACATAGAGTTTTGCAAAAATCATGTTTTGGAGAAAAACTAATCTTATTATATCGCCAAAAATGGCGAGAAATCTTACATGCAACAATAGAGTATGATGTATTATCCTCTTAAATTTAACACCGTTTAAGGAAATACTCTTATATAAAATGTCTAAATCATGGCCCTTGACTAATTTAAACCTCAAAATTTAAACAATCTAGGTTATGTCTATCAAAATCTACCTTGTATTCTCATTTTCAACTAGTATATTTTAAACAATCTGAGCTGCAACACGTGTGGTGATTTATTTATGTTTAACTATATCGATGCACAAATGATCATACTATTTGTTCATATTGCAATTGACATAAAATTAAGATTTATCAAATCATATGATATAATCCAATATCATTTAAAGTTAAATTGAACATGCGATAATTTTTTTAGATTAAAATATATTAATGTTGTATGTTATTCACGAAAATAGAAGTAATACATTAAGAATATAAATTAATTCATACAATTAGATTATTTATTTATATTTTTTATAACACTATCATATTTTCTACATGTTTTCTTAATAAATGTTTTCTTATGTTTTTAATAAATAAATTATATAATTTCATATAAATTTTTTATTAATATATGATTTATTGTTGATATATGGGACGTGAAATAAACAAAAAATAAAATATATTATAATCTAATGGGATGGTTAATAATATGCTACATGTAACTCTAAAATTACTGTTTCAATAGTTGATAATATATGTTATGGCGTTATAAAAAGAGCTCATTTATAACTGAATTATTGATAAGATGGCTTATAGTAAAATGGTACTTTTTTCATTAATCATAAAATTAATAGCATAAAATAATTAATATAATTAAAAAAATGTTATAATATACTTTTAAGAATATGCTCTAGTCAGATCAGTTGAATAGCGGACTGTCTCGTCACTTTGTACACATCTAATATAAATCTAAATTATATATATAAAAAGATGATTTTTTTCCTCCCTCCTCATGTTGCCACGTCAACAGAGAAAGAGAAAAACTCTCTTACACAAGAAGCTATTATTCGTCTTCCTTAAATGGCAGTTAATAAATCGATTTCAATAAAACGTTAAATAAATCGCCTTTTCACCCTGCCAAATTCACCAACGCATTGTTATCACAGCCTCCACTATTTCCCCCAACGGATGCAAACAAAGGGAATTCCAAATCCTAGAACAACAGACGGGATAGAAACAGATGGGATAGAAGTTTGTCAGCCACACCGGCATCGGTGGAAACGGGAGAGACAGACATGGATGGAAGCGAAGAAGAAAGGATATGATAGACAAGCGATTAGGGTTGGAAGATGGGTTGGAGGATAGTCGGACACACCAGCATCAATGGTGAGGACGGCGGCAGCGATGGAGGGAAGCAAAGAAGAAAGAGAGACGAAGAGAGAGAGCGAGAGATTATCAAAATGATGCCTCTGCTTCCGTCTCCGCCAATCATCTCCTTTCCTTCAAACCCTAGCCTTTTTGTGTCATCGCCAGGGAGAGGGATCTCCGCCTTATCTAGAGATGTTGATAGCTTCACTAATAGTTTCGATTACTTGTTTTGGCGTAGCGCCAATGAAGCCGATTCCTTGGTCGAGTACTATCTTCGTAGGATCTCTGGTATTTATAGGAAGAAGCCTCTGATTCTACTTCGCATGTTGCTCTTGACTGGATTTACCTTTGGTTCCTGGTTCGGCATGCGTCTCGCAGATGATATGCTTGAGCGCTCTGATCATATGTTCAAGGTGTTTCCCGTTCTTGACTTTTTTCTCATATTATTATCTTGATCGATTTGAATTTCCCTTATCTTTTATGTTGGATGTTACACTTATCAGTGGTCTCAACTTGTCGTCTTTGTTTTGTTCGAATCCGTGATTGTGTAACATCCTTTTTTTTGCTCTTTCCCCAGGTACGAGCCACGCATCTAAGATGAATTCTGTCGGAACTTGGTCCAGCATGCCCTCCCTCTTTCTTTGAGTAGCTTCTATTATGATTTCTTTGAACTGTGTGCTTGTCATTCTGTGTTCAGTGTTAACGGTTTACCATGTTTTTACTACTTCTAGGCGCACATTAAAATTGCTCACTTTGTTTCATCTCGTCATGTAAGTTGCATCGTCTATATTCTTCCCGCTCTCTATCTGCCACATGGACCTTCCATGCCGCTTTGCTTTCATGAATGGTTTTGTGTCTCGTTTCATAGGTTGTGTTCGTGGATTTTGGACTTCACTTACTTTTCCCGTAGGATTTAACACCTCCATCGTACTTGGACGAACTCTCCCTCTTTCAAGATCAGATTTCTCCATTTTTAACTGAAGTTGCTTTCAATATGATAGAAGAAAAACTTGGCCTTCCGATATATGCACTTTTCTATGAGATTTTCCCCGAACCTATAGCTGCAGCATCCCTTGGACATGTGCTTTTAAAGCAGCTTTTTGATTGTTCAAGCTTTTATAGTGTTGTTATTTAACAATGGATATAAAATCTCTATCAAAACTGAAAACTAGTTTTAACATATCTATGGAGATGTGTTAGCGAATTTATTATGAAATATCAGTTCATTTCTATGATTGTATTTAGTGGTGCAGTTTCTTATAAAATATACGACAATTTCCTGGTTCTAGGTAAATTCAGCGGCATAATGGAAGAAGGATCCATAGAAGGGAAGAGTGTGTTTGATACTTCTAATCATATATATAATTAATGCACAATGTTATATAATTAAAAAAGACTATATTACAATTTTACATTATTATATGATGTCTAAATTTGGAAAACGATTTAATTTTTGAAGAATATGGGAATTGTTACAAAATGGAAATACCATTTTGTCTTAAATTGTATAGTCCATTTTTGTGGAACTGTGTGTATGTGTCATATTATAAATATTGGACCGTAATTTGAGATCAAATCGACGATATTTTATACAAGTTTTATATATAAAAATATGTTAAAATTTGTAAATACCACAAATATATTTAATGAAATTTTACATTCTAGCTATTTTCTCCCTCAAAATCTAAAGATATTCAAACAACTCTTTCTTTTTGTAGCAAGCTTCTTATTCTCCTTCACTGGTTAAAAATCTCGCATTAAAAAGAAAAAATGAAGCGGCATAGCCATCTTCACTCATTGAGAATCGCATGTTTAATATTCATAATAACTAATATAATTTTAAAGTTTTATTTTTTACCGAATTATAAAATGATTGTACACTAATAAACTTTACATATATAATCCTGATTTCAAAAGAAAATGTCATGCGTTAATATATTATTCTTTATAAAGATGTATACGTAAGACAAACTAAAGATTCCATCATTATAAATCTAATATTGATTATTGATTAATTTAAACATTGAAAAAAATCTCTAGAATAAGTTAAATAATCATTCATTACATTATATAAAGTTATATTATTATATTATTTTAAAATTAAATAGATAAAAATATTCAAATAAAATTAAAACTTCAAAAAAAATCCGTGCAAATCGATTGAAGGTATTTTTGGTTGAAAAAAAATTGATTAGCTCATTAATATATTCTTTCTTTGTCTCTTCCATTTCTATGATCAATTAACATTTGTTACGAAGAAGATATAAGTGAATAAGACTATGTGGTTATCTATGTTTTTGCAATAAGTGATCATTGGGATATTATGATACTTTTTGAAGTTGCGGCGAAATTCTATATTCATAAACTTGATTCTTTAAGTTAATGGGTCTCAATTCATCTTTCTCATATATTAGTTTGCTACTCTAACTTCATCGATTATTTTTATTTTTTTTACGTTTCTATTTTTTATTAAGCTTAACCATAAATATCTCGCACAAATATTTAACTATTTATAAGTGGTGAAAACTCATATAAAAAACACATATCTAAAACTTGATGCAAATTAATTAAACTTTGAAAAATATTTGAAATGCACTATAATCATTAGTCAATTAATTACATCAAATTATATTGATCTGTTATTTTAAAATTAAATAAAATATCATATGCAAATAAAATCAAAATTGATCCACAACAAGAAAGTATGTCATAACCCTAAAGAATCAAAATTGATCAATTGATATGACCACCATGTCCTGAGCAAGGCATGTGAAATTCTTAATAGTGACTCAGGGTTATTTTGGGTCTTGCATTTATTAATCTTATAGTATTCATGTGTTTTATTTTTAGTACTAGAAATGGATCCGTGCGATGCGTGGTTTTAAAAAATTTCCAATCATATTGAATTGTTTTAAAAAATTTCCAATCATATTGAATTAATTCTTTACGAAGAAACGATCTTATTATAAGAATGATATTATAAGAATGATGTGAGGTTGACAATTATATCATAGTGTGTAGGTTTTTTTATATAAATATAGATAAATATGGATAACAAGATTTAAAAGCAGTAAAATATCCAAAACAAATGTAGTATATAATTTATATTATAAAATAATAAGATTATCCTTTCATGAATGTGTAGGTAATAGAATTTAAACAAAAGAGAATAGTAAAATATGAAATGGTGAATATGAATATATTAGAAATGATTTTGTGATTTGTATATCTAAATCATAGTTAGCGTAAAATAAATTATCAATAACGTTAAATAGAAAACATATTATCATATATTAATGTATAATAGTTTATATATTTTAGTAACTATTGATCATCAATTTTGAATGCACGACAATGATAGACTTGATTTGTGTATCATATTCATCTTGAAAATATTTTGTTGTGAATGAGAACTCAATCTAAAAATAAGTCATAATTCTAGTTGATAATATTAATAGTAGTAGTGAGTAGCTTAGTTCTACAAAGATCTCATGTAATAAAAAGCAATATTCAATACATAGACGGCTCTTGTATTATATTTCCTTAGTGGGTCTACTATATTAATATCAATAATAATTTCAAAGGCATATTACACAATAATTTTCCGGAATATGCCTTTGAATGTAAAAAGAAATAGTCTCGTTAAAGACAAAAACCATGTTTTGGAGAAATACTAAGCTTGAAACATTGCGTCATACTAAGCTTGAAACATTGCGTCATACACACTTACATACAGTTTTGCAAAAACCATGTTTTGGAGAAAAACTAATCTTATTATACCGCCAAAAATGGTGAGAAATCTTACATGCAACAATAGAGTATGATGTATTATCCTCTTAAATTTAACACCGTTTAAGGAAATACTCTTATATAAAATGTCTAAATCATGGCCCTTGACTAATTTAAACCTCAAAATTTAAACAATCTAGGTTATGTCTATCAAAATCTACCTTGTATTCTCATTTTCAACTAATATATTTTAAACAACTTGAGCTGCAACGCGTGTGGTGATTTATTTATGTTTAACTATATCGATGCACAAATGATCATACTATTTGTTCATATTGCAATTGACATAAAATTAAGATTTATCAAATCATATGATATAATCCAATATCATTTAAAGTTAAATTGAACATGCGATAATTTTTTTAGATTAAAATATATTAATGTTGTATGTTATTCACGAAATAAAAGTAATACATTAAGAATATAAATTAATTCATACAATTAGATTATTTATTTATATTTTTTATAACACTATCATATTTTAGAAATTTATTCCAATTGTCTCACATGAGATATCCAAAGTTTAAATAAATAATGAATCGAAAACAAATAGCAACTGTATATATACAAATATACATAATATCTATTTTGTTTACACCCCTATCTTGTATAATAAATCCCGGTTTAGCATATTAAATCAGATTCAAAACCGGTTTTGGTTGTAATTCAACTATAGAAACGCTTTCTCTAATGATATGTTAATAATCAAAACAGTATTTTCCGTACAAAACCGAAAAAAAACCCAACAAACCGGACCAGAAAACCAAAGGCATAAGCAACCAAAATTCACCGGTTTATTTATATCACCAAATGAGCATAGAAAGAAACATACTAACGACGACAAACCCAACATATGTTTACATATCTAACCACGGTTCGTTCGACATAAATTTATATAGCTTGATTTCGGTTTATGGAGATATATAATGAACCGAACCGAAGAACAAAAAAGGCCATAAGACAAATGTTGTCATGTAACTGTGATCTTTCTAAGCATTGTGAAAACATGGAAAACCGGAATGAACGATGAAGACTCAAGAGAAGCAAACCTCGGCTTGGCGTCCTGCATGCAATTTTACATCCGAATCATTCACATTGTTAATCATCTCTTAATCCGGTAAGAAGAAATGTCTACGCAACACTGAATACAACTTTGTCTTCTTGATTACACTTTGCATTTTTAAGCACGTAAACTAAACCGCAACAAGCTAAAGAGGGTTGCTAGAAAAAGGGGTCATGAACGTACGATGGATGCCAAAATCAATGGGACAACGAAATATTATCTTCCAAAACCCTCTTGTAACGGTCGCAGAATGTGCAGAAGGCATTCCACCAGATCCAATAAGCTGCTTGAGATCCCATCTTCTTTCCTTGTGCCTGATAGAATCTAGAAAACATGTAAGAGAGTTCCATAGATTTGTGATTATCAACAACACCAAATGATTTCTAGAAGAAGTCAACGATTCCATGTATTTTTTTTATCGAAATCGTGAACGTGTCAAGATCACAGTTCATACTATCAAAGATCGCACCGGAATCATCCTCAAAATTCAAAATTTGAAGCCCAATAGAAAAACAGAGGAAGCGACATGTAAAATTAGACATACGAAATCCGCACAATGTGGTACCTAAGAAGATAGAAATAGACACTTCATTTCGCGGATACATACAAATACGTACCAGGAGGTGAAGAATTTGATGAAGTGAGCTATAGCGAAAGTTGACACGGCAGAAATCAGAGGGTAATTCAAAAAAATGGAAAACAGAGGGGTTAACGAAGAAGACGTAGCCTCCGATTCCTCCATATCCGATCTCATAGATCTCCTCTGATTTCGATCCGACGATAACTCTCAAATGCCCCCGACGCACAATCACTCCCTTCTTCCGCCGCGGCCACCGCTTCACTCCGCAGTAAACGCTTCTCCGGCGGCGGAAGTATATCCCTCGGATTCCTCCGCCGGTCGCTTCCTTCTTTCTTCTTCGTATCCCAAGGCTGGAGGCGCCTCCAGTAGCTTCTTCGAATGCCAAGGCTGGAGTGGGCGGCGTTTCGTGAACCAAGACCGTAGATGAAGCGAGGGGAAAACTGGCGAAGCGAGGAATCCTGGGTGGAGCGAGAATAAGGTGAAGGTGAAGCCATGCGGATTAAATTTCAGGGAAAAACTGGCGAGAGGAAGGTGAAGCCAGGAATCCTGGGTGGGAATCTCAATTAAACATAGCAAAAGTAATGGTAGCCTTTATAATTATCTAGAAATCATATTTTAATTTTTACTATTTGAATATATATTCAATCTCTCAATACTTCGTTTTAGCTTTAATTTATATTATTGAAATATACTAATATATTTACAATCTCTCGTTAATTGGTTTTAGCCAAAAATATTTTTAGTTTAACATAAAAACACATAATAAATTTGAAAATTTTGATCATTTAATAAATCAAAAGTAAAAAAAATATGGGTATACAATCTTAATAAAACCAAGATTCCCTTTAGCTTTCGGTCCATATTACTTCAAAATATATATTTTAATTAGCTAATAGTTTTAACCATTAAACAAAGATTACGTCCTCCAATACTCATATAGATAAAATTAAACACTTCCCTGCATTTTTCTGCAAACCACGATTGATTATAGTGTTGTCTCCAACAAGATCATTCTACCATTAAAAAGGTAAAATGAATTTTTTATTGTTTTTTTCAATCTAAAATCAAAATATGAATTTTTATTTAGTATAAAAATGATAATACTTAAGATAACATGAAATTTTATTACCTTGTGAATATACC
Source organism: Gynandropsis gynandra (assembly GCA_036759665.1). Taxonomy (NCBI): domain Eukaryota; kingdom Viridiplantae; phylum Streptophyta; class Magnoliopsida; order Brassicales; family Cleomaceae; genus Gynandropsis; species Gynandropsis gynandra. Next base: position 28,512,676 of record CM071876.1, on the reverse strand, counting down.
AAATAATATTTATATATATTGTTTATATACCTTTTTTTATCGAGTCTGAAAGTATTTTTTTCTCACCGTAATAATTAATATGTTCATAAGAAAACTAAAACTTATTGATATACATGTACAATTTAATCCATTACTTATATAAATATATGTTGTTAAATGCGGCATATATTATTCATAATTTATTCACCGTACACTGGCGGCTATTTTATAAGTACTAAAAGTTATTTTATAAATAATTCAATTAATTATAAATAAATTAATTGCTTATTCACTACGGCTCTGATGGATATGTTGCAGCTATAATAATTAATATGTTGCGGTAGCGACTCTAATGAATATGTTGTGGCTATAATAAATAATATGTTTCTGTTATGCATGTAGATTTATTTTTGCAGTCTGTGTATATCAATTCAGAATAAGACATAGTTCTATTTTTTATGGTAAAACGAAATTTGAGTTGTTGTTATGCTTGTCGATCTGACCGCATCTCTGCTCGTCGCCGATCTGCCCACCGCCGAGCTCCTCTTTTCTGCATCCGCCGTCGAACTCCTCCTCTATGTGGTCGCCGTATCGTCCGCCGGTTGGGTCGCCTCTGTTGCATCCGCCGCTCGCTGGTCCTCCGATTTGGCTCCTACCTTGACCGACGTCGCTTCTTACGTGCGGATCTGAGAATGCTCCAAGCCTGCTGCCTGGACGCCGTCGTTGGTCACCGTCGCCGCTGCCTCTCTTGTCTCCTCTCTTGTCGTTGTCGCCGAGCTGCTATTGGTGGTCCTGCTGATCGCTGCTGTCACCGTGCAGCTGGTCGAGCATATGTGTTCGTCGGTATATGGGCATAGCAATGAGTGGATGTCTGTATGGTTTTAAAAAAATCAATAGGTGATTCTTATTGGATGAAAGAAGCAGGAAAAAAATCAAGACAATCCAACGGTTATGAAATAGTCAATTACACTGATTATAAAATCCAAAGGGTGATATAATGCCACATCATTAAAGTCATTGTTCACTGAATCTTATGTTTTATTAGTATTTAGATTTAGATGTAGCATTGACAACGGGCGGTGAAATCTGATGACTAAATCAAAAATATCTTAACTCCTTCAACCCTCAATACCAACTATGACGAGCAAAAGTAACGGTAGCCTTTATAATGATCTAGAAATCATATTTTAATTTTCACTATTTGAACATATATGCAATCTCTCAATATTTGGTTTTAGTTTTAATTTTCATTATTGAAATATACTAATATGTCTACAATCTCTCATTAATTGGTTTTAGTCAAGAATGTTTTTAGTTTAACATAAAAAACACATAATAAATTTGAAAATTTTGTTCATTAATAAATCAAAAGTAAAAAAATATGGGTATTCTGTCCATTCTGCTTCAAAATATATATTTTAATTAGCTAATACTTTTGACCATTAAATAAAGATTACATCCTCCAATACTCATATAGATAAAATTAAACACTTCTCTGCATTCTTCTGCAAACCACGGTTGATTGTAGTGTCGTCTCCAACAATATCATTCTGTCATTAAAAAGGTAAAATGAATTCTTTTTATTGTTTTTTCAATCTAAAATCAAAATATGAATTTTTATTTAGTATAAAAATGATAATGCTTTTAAGATAACAAGAAATTTTTACCTTTTGAATATACCAAATAATATTTATATATAATTTTTATATACGGTTTTGATCGAGTTTGAAAGTATTTTCTCAACGTAATAATTAATATATTCATAAAAAACTAAAACTTATTGATATACATGTACAATTTAATCTATTACTTATATAAATATATGTCTTTAAATGCGACATATATTATTCATAAATAAATTATTTATTTATTCATCGTACTCTGGCGGCTATTTTATAAATACTAAAAGTTATTTTATAAATAAATCAATTAATTATAAATAAATTAATTATTTATTCATTGCAGCTCTAATGGATATGTTGCGGCTATAATAATTAATAATGTGGTTGCGGTTCTGATGGATATGTTGCAGCTATAATAAATAATATGTTTCGATTATATATATATACTTATTTTTACAGTCTCTGTATTTCAATTCAGAATAAGACATAGTTCTATTTTTTATGATAAAAAAAATTTGAGTTTCTGCCATGTGTTTTTCAAAGGATAAAAGAATTTTAGCAAATCCATCTTAGCATCCATCTTATCCATAGTGTGTGAGGGGAAATTGTGGAGAAACTCTAAAAGTACATTTCTATTTCAATGTGCGGTTTAATACTAAATTTTTTTATTTTTTGAATAAAAAAACTAACTTATACAATATTTAAAAATATTATTATATTTAATTTTTAATATAATTAATTATTGTTATGATAGTTATATAAAGAATAAGAATATTATAAATTTTCATTTAGTTTTTTTCTTTTTGATAAAATGATGATATATGTGTGTGCATATTTGTGTATATACATACATATATATATATATTGGTATACATTTGTATTGAGAGACACGCGTATATTAATATATATATATGTATGTTAAGTATATGTTATTATATATGTATATATTTCATATAAGTGTATATATTAAAACAATGATACCTTAGATTTTATTATAAATTAGGATAAAAATTTTCGGGTAAATTTATTTTATTGGAGATTAGTTCTTCTAGTCAAATAGTTTATATCCAACATATGAATTTTAACAAAAAATTATAATATTAAAAAATCAATTATAATAAAAGGTACAAAAGTAATACGAATTCATCCTCTATTTGACCATTATATTGTAAAAAATTTTATGGTGCTTTTAGCATTCATTTTTACTCCTATTTGCTCCTCAAATCAATACACACATAGATGCTCCCACATACATTATAATTTCATCTCTTGGGGTGGAGATCCAATTCTTGGAGTAGGACGCCGGTAACTGCGGAAGCACCAGAGACTATGATATCGAGAAAGGAGGATTTCCGTCTCTCTAATTCTCAACGAAGTCACCTTACCTGTGGCGAGACTCGTCACTTTCCGTTGTGCTCAAGTGTTGAGAGATTTTTATTTTTTGTTATTTTAATTAATACCATTTAGATTTCGGAAAAAAATTAGGTTGAAAAAACTCAGTAGCAATCTTATTTGCTTCACTTTTCATCTTTCTTTTGGTTTAATATGCATTATTTATTTATTTTATTCATTTTCAAAAGATTCAACCAAAACAATCGTATTCTACTAAAAAAGAGAATCATAATATTATGTCAATGTATCAAAATAAGGGGAAATGACAGTGGAAAGAAAAAAATAAATTCTTACAATTTTGTCGGGTTTAAAACAATTTTCAACGAAAATTTTTTACCTCTCATCTTTTCTATAAGAAGAGAGGAAAATTCATCATCTTTGATTAAAAATATAAAAAATTTAACTGAAATCTCTCTATTTTTTTCATTTTCTTTTGTAATACTTCAAAAGTATCAATTACAATTATCTTAAGACAGATTTATTCTGATGTAATTTATTATTGAAATCTTTTAATCGTTTTGTATATATTTTCTTTACTAGTATGTAATAAAACACAAGTTAGTGCAGTGTAACATGACACATTCACAACCACTTAATCTATTTGTTTGATTTGTTATCTCATTTTTTTTATTACTCAATCGAATTACTGTGAAAATTAATACATGGTTGATTGCGTGAACATCTAAATTGTTTTTAATTAATATAATTTATTTTTTATAATTATATGGGCCATGGTAGAGATATCTCTCTTTTCCCACCATCTTATTAGTGTAAAATATTTTTAAAATATGTTTTTTTAATAATATTCAGTTTCAAAAATTATGAATACATTTGTATTATCTTCATACATATTAAACTTCAAATCAAAATTCATAATTTATTTGCAAAAAAAACCTTAAAAAGACAATGTTGTATTAAATGAATATCCCTGATATTCACTTTCCCAATATATTATTATTATAATATTAATTTTGTGTTATTGCTTCAATATAATCATTTATATATATATATACTATTATATTTTTTTTATGCAAGAATTTATTTCAATGCAAATCTGCCTCCTCGTACTTCTATTATTAATTTTGTTTATTTTTATACAAAAATTAATAATATTTATTTAAATAGTTAATGATCCTTGAATGTAGTCCTCACCAATTACAAAACATTCCAAATCTGCCTCCTCGTACTATTATGTGATATATGTATATATATTGTGTAGAATAATATGCAAAGAGATGATCCATGTGTTAGATTTGGTTTGTTCCATAAAAAAAATCTTAGAATCTAGATCAATCACTATTTCGTTGGGCATGATTGCTTTCACTTTCACAATCCAATATGTTTTCATTACGATATATATTTATCTCATAATAAATAAATCTGAACATATATTTTCTATATATTTTAAGAGTTATTAGATTTAAATGTGCATTCGAGTCTCAACCAACAACATTTGATAAACTCACTCGAAATTATTCACCTTAAAAAAAATCTATTACAAAAAATATTATATAATATTTGAAGTCTAAAATTTTTCATTTCAGTTTATACATAAAAGATATAATTACATAAAATATATTATATTCTATATTTAATAATTATTTATTGTTGCTGAATTTAGTTCAAAACGATAATTACATTATATTATCTAAATTATAATCTTTTAAACTATTTTATTTATCATATTATAATAAATCATACAATCATCCATGTATTGTAGGAGATCTGTTACTGATTTAATAGTTGTAAACAGGCAGACATATTGACTACAATAATTACAATTAGATAAACAAATAAATAAAATGAATTAGGTTACATATAATATAATAAAACAAATGTTCTATTTTTGTAATAAATGTTGTATATTGTCTGACGCCTCCGCTATTGGGCCCATCATTTAAAAGCCACAATTATTGTGCTCAATTTATATTCGGCCATTAACCTATTTTCTGTCCCAATGGGCTGCGACGTGAGATATATATTCTTAAATTTATATTTCCTTACAATAAGTATGAATTTTCACAATTATTTAAAACGACACGATGAAAAAACAACATATGAATATCTTCATTATGATTTTTTAAAGATTATGAATAATTTAAAAAACATCGCCAATCAAATAAACAATTGATAATTTAATATTTGTAAAATAATTTTTCATATTTTTTTCTAAAATAAATAAAATGATGTTTGTTTATATATTATTTTTAAGTAAAAGTTTATTTATATATTATATTTAAGTAAAAGTGGTATTATTTCGTATATTTATTTATTAATAGTTTTCTCTATTAGGACTGTATTTAAAAAAAATAACTCCTTCAAATAAACATTTCATTTACCATCTTTCGAATTTTAAAAAATAGATAAATATATATAAACAAATAAAATGATCCCACATCACCCCAACTGTACGGATGACCAATATCAATCCGCTTTACTCCAACAGCACGAACGATCAAAGATCAATTTTAAATCAGCAATGTCCATTCTGAATTCTATTTAGTATAAATAAATTCAATGGTATATGAGTTAGATCCAATTTATTATTTCGATATTTATTTATTAATAGTTTTCTCTATTAGGACTGTATTTAAAAAAAATAACTCCTTCAAATAAACATTTCATTTACCATCTTTCGAATTTTAAAAAATAGATAAATATATATAAACAAATAAAATGATCTCACATCACCCCAACTGTACGGATGACCAATATCAATCCGCTTTACTCCAACAGCACGAACGATCAAAGATCAATTTTAAATCAGCAATGTCCATTCTGAATTCTATTTAGTATAAATAAGATTCAATGATATATGAACTAGATCCAATCAAATTAAATTAAATTAGAGTGAATTTCTAGGACAGACATTCCTATATAATGTTAATCCCAAATTTGAACCCGGTCGGATTCCAGTTATGGCATTGGGTTAAGATTTTATCCGGTTTAAATTAAACCGGTTCGGTTAAAATTGCAATAATGCAAATATTCATATGGACAGTTGAGCGAGAGTAAAGGCCATGCAATTAAATCATATTGTCAGGTGAAGTCTTAGAGTTTGCGATTGGTCCTCACTCACACCAACTTTTGTTTCAATAACCTACCAAATGCTTTTATTAATTAAATCCACATTTATATATATATATATATAATTTATGAAATCTTGATATGTGAGTGTGAAAGTTTTAAATCAAGGCTTTAAATGATGTTAGATTTATTTATTTATTTGCCCATATCAACTACATTAAATAATATTAATGTTCACTATGCGTTTTTTTTCACTATATTCACTTTTTACAAAATCTAGACTTATTATTGAAAGATTCAAATTAATATTGTAATTTTCTTGAGAAGATAATATGTATCAAGTCAACTATTCATTTATACCTGCATGTATGTGTATATGCGTGTATTATATATATATATATATATAGTAGATAGTATATAATAGGTGCATGGCTGGCTCACCATGCGATTCAATCCGACTGCATGTGCACATACATGACTTTCTCTTATTATCTTGTAATATCCTTTTAATTATTCCATCCAATAATATAAAAATATAATATACATTATTAAATATCATTTGATATATTATTTCTTTTATTTTAATTGGATGTAATTTTGAATGTCATGTGTATTATAAATATAAAAGAACTAGATGTATTTTTAATCAGATCAATAAAAAAAGTAAACATTTTTTCTCTCCTAAAATAGTATTAAGTTTTAAATATGAGTTAGGGTCTAACTAATCACAAAAGCTAACTCGAAAGTTTACGATTATCTAATACTGTATACATGAGTCAAAAGTTCATATCCTAGCCGATGTAAAACAACTTATCATAACATTTCCATTCACGTCGAGGCTCGATCCTAGAGCGTGGACATCGCAATAGGGGATCCAACATCGATATATTTAAATCGGGACGAACCAGACTCTGATACCATTTCAAATATGGCTTGGGCCTAACTAATCTCAAAAAATAACTCAAGAATTTATGGTTGTCCAGTACCATATATATAAGTACAAAGTTTATGTCCTAACCGATGTGGGATAACTTATCATAACATCAAGAGTTTCTTCTTCTTTTTTTCTTTTCTCTGCCTTATTCACTAAATAGGAAAATTGTCTCACTCTTCTTCTCAGTTTGCTCTATCGGCGATCTCTTTCTCTCCTTTCTCGGGTAGTATTGGGTGATATCTTTCTCACATTTCTCTGGTAGTCTTCTCTTATTTCCAACAATTTCTTCCTTTCAATCGACATATTCTTCCTTTATTTTCTTTTATTTCTTCGGTGATTCCTTCTTCGTCGTTGCCTCTTTGTTTTGAGTTTCGGCGGCTTCTTTGTTTCTTTTCTTTTTTTCTTCGACGATTCCTTCTTCGTTGACGATCTCGTTGTTTTGAGTTTCAAGTTTCCACGACTTCTCTGTTTCTTTTCTTTTTCTTCTTCAATGGTTCCTTCTTTCGTCGGTTTTTTTATTTGTCAAAGATTTCATTTTCCATTTTCTTCTCATTGATGTCGTCGATATCATCTCTATTATGTCAAATTTTCTCTTATTGTCGGTGATTTCTGATTCTTCTTCGGCGATTCTTCTTCTTCGATTGTTCTTTGATGATTATTCTCCGATTATGTTCTCGGTCCTCGGCGTCGGCCTTCTGTTTTTCATCTCTGTAGGTCGGTCTTTTGTTTTCATCTCCACTATCCGTCTTCTATTTTCATCTTCGGTGTCGGTCTTCTATTTTTCATCTCCGCCGTCGGTCTTCTATTTTCATCTTCGTCGTCGGTCTACTATTTTCGTCTTCACCATCGGTCTTTTGCTTTTGTCTATCGTCAATCTTCTGTTTTTGTATCTGCCATCAATCTAAAAAAGATTCATCCTTCTTCTCGGCTTAACTATCCAAGGTGAAACATAAACAAGATTTATCTCTAACAACATTTACAGAAATCTATTTTAGCTTCACAACAGTGATAATAGGTGTATCCTTTTGGTGTCGAAAAAGCTTACCGGCAAACTCATCTATATTACCCAAAAACGATCAATGATGATGGCTCTAAGTGGACAAAAAAACTCGATTTCGTATCCGGTAAAATCTAAGAACCTTCTTTCGATAGTCCTAATATTGATACATGGAATAGATGCAATGATATTATTTGTTCTTGGATTGTCAATTCAGTTTGCAAAGATATTGCAGACAACATAGTTCATATGCGCACAGTTTATGAAATCTGGACTAATCTAGGAGAAAGATTCAATCGGAACAATATAACGAGAATATTTGGATTAGAACATAAACTACAGAATTTGAGACAAGATTCGCTTGATCTTAATGCATATTATACAAGATTGACTACATTCTGGCATGAACTGAAGAGCTTAGAAGGTTTACTTGCTTGTATATGCTAGAAGTGTAGCTGCAATCTGTCATTTCAGTTGAGTGCTGGGGATAAACGAATGTATCTTATTAAATTTCTCATGGGAATTAACGAATCTTATGCTTAGATTCGCTGCCAAATCTTGTTAATGGATCCTCTTCCCTCCGTGTCCAAGGTCTTGAATCTAGTTATTCAAGATAAGCAACATAAAAGTGTTTTACCTCCACCTGATTCCCTCGTTTTTCCGACCATTTCAACTAACCCTTCCATCTATCCTAGTAGTAAACCACGTTATTATAATCCATCCCAAAAACCGAGACCTACTTTTTCTCATTGTGGACTCACGGGACACCTTGTTACAAAATACTACTGTCTTCATGGTTTTCCTCTAGGGTACAAAAATCCAAATCCTAAACCTCGTCCACCATCGAGCCTTGGATATACACCTAGGATTAATACCATTCATTTATGTACCACTCATACTCCTTATCCAAATCCAAATCCTACACCTTATCCAACCAATTCCCTGGCCTTTCACACTTCTAAGCAGCCATCTGCTAACACTTCATCTGCTCCTTTGTCTTTACTATCATTCATTGGTGATTTCTCTTATTATCTTTACTTTCATCTTTGTTGGAAACAAAACTAATCATACAACTCCTTATCCAATCTCTAATTTTCTTTCTTATGATAAACTTAGTGCTGAATATAGAATTTTTTTCAATGAAAATTTTTTTCTTTTATTGAACCTAAAACATATTTGAAAGTTAGTAAATCAGTAGAATATGTTGCCACAACGACTTTGGAACTTGGTGATTTACTTAAGTATGATACTTGGTCCATTTGTTCTATGTCTTATAACAAAAATGTGATTGGTTTTAAATGGATTTACAGAATAAAATATAATGTTGATGGTAGTTTAGATAAATATAAATCTAGGCTTGTAGCTAAAGATAGAGGTATAAAAATTATCCAAAAAACTCGTCTCGACTCGAAACTCGTCTCGAATCCGCGAAAAATTACTCGAATCCGCAGGTTTGGGTTCAGATTCAGGTAATGAAATTTCATTACCTACGAGTTTGAATTCGGGTTCAGGTATTTATATTTTTGCAATGGGTACCTGCAGTTACCCGAATACATATATACAAAAAATAAAAAATATGTATATAGATCACATTATTTACAAATATGCCACTAGGGTTTTTTTCACTCTCTCTTTCTTTCTAGCCTCCTACGTACAATTCCATTCTCTTATTTTTTCAGTTGTCCCATATATCTCAGGCGGCTGCTTCTCCCCTCCATCTCAGGCGGCTCACACCTCCGTCGGCTCCAATCTTCGTCATGTTCGTAAGCTATCGTGCGGCCGTTTCTTCATCTCGCCTCCATCATTCGACCGCTAGTCCATATCGTCTCCATTGTACAGTTATTTCTCCATCTCGCCTCCATCATGCCACCACTATCTCACCTCCATCACCTCTTAACTTCTTCCCGTGCGGTTGTTTCTCCAACTCATGCGGCTACCTCTTGCGTCCTTCTCGTGCGATCGATTCTCGTCTCCGTCGCCTCCACCATTTCCATCTTGCCTCTACCGCTTCTTCTCTTTACTTATTTATTTGTATGTCTGCCATAAAAGGGAAGAGCTTGAAGACAGGTTCGAGTACCCGTTGGTATCTGGCTTATTGATCGGATACTCGAAGCTCGAGTACCCGAGCTTCACGGGTTCGGGTTTGGGTTTGATACCCTAATAATTCCGGGTACCCGACCCGTGCCCACCCATAGCTAAAGATTTTAAAAACAATGAAAGAATAGATTATATAGATGTGTTTAGTCCTGTTGTGAAAATGGTTATTGTTAGGCTTTTATTGTGCTTAGTTGTTTCTCTTAATTGGATATTTGATCAACTTGATGTTTCAAATGAATTTTTAAATGGAGATTTAAATGAAGAAATTTTTATGCAATTACCGCAAGGTTATGTTCCAAAACATAGGGAGAAATTGCCTCTAAATACGGTTTATCATTTAAATAAATCTTTATATGATTTGAAACAAATATCTCGTCAATGGTATACAAAATCTTCAACTCTTTTGTTAAAATCTGGTTTTGTTCAATCATCTTGTGACTATTCAATATTTTATCATCCTTTTTCGATCATTTGTTGCATTATTAGTATACGTAGATGATATTTTAATCTGTAACAATGCACAATTTTTTATTGATTCAATCAAATATCTCTTATCCAATATCTTCACAATCAAAGATCTAGGTAAGGTCGAATATTTTTTTAGTCTTAAAATATCACGTTCTAAACTCGGAATTTGTATAAATCAATGTAAATTTACATTATAACTACTTGAAAAATTTGAAATGTTATGTTATAAGCCATTAATAATTCCAATAGAAGTAAATTCCAAATTTTCACAATCCAATGGTGATTTATTGAGTAACCCCTCTTATTATAGATACTAGATGATACACGCGCATTGCACGGTTTTGTTATAATTAAATTGTAATGTTTTTAAATGCTATACATAATTCATTGATTCAAACATTGTCATGAGATTTGATATATGTATCGATTTAACGCAAAAATTTTAATTTTCAATGTAAACATTTAACCGATAGATTTATAAAATGTAATATAAACTAACACTGCGATTTGTTCATAATATCTTTGAAATTTTAAAACGTAATTTTTCTGAGAAAATGATTGCATGATTTGGACATGAGTTTTCAGCATGATTGTTTTTCCTATTTATACTTACATAAATTTTTTAGTACTAAATTTAAATCATAACATGGTTAAAATAATTATTGAGGTATTGATATACTTTGGAAATCTTTAAAACTTTATGTTAGAATTTATTGTTTGTCTTTAGATTTTCACTGGTGTAGATGTTTGTGGAACATAACGATCTAAGTCTTAATTACCCAATCACATGAATAAAAAATAATTAATTTAAGTGTTAATTTATTTTTTTAAAACCATTGATCATAATAGGAATAGTATGTGTTACGATAATGACTGTTTTTTTGACAATTATTAGAGTAATATTTGAATGAAAATACATAGAAGTCCATCCTATATCAATATTTTTACTACATATTTTTTGTATTTGAAATGGTTGAAGCAAGGTGAACAAATTATTGCAGAATAAATAATATAATAGGTTAATGGATCAACAATATTAAATACTTATCTATTTTAGTAACAATCGAATTTCTATTTTTTTTATCAAATGTAGGTAGTTACAAATTTGATTCTTGCATAGCGATTAGAAGTCCAACAATATCTACAACTTAGAAATATTAATTAGATAAGTTTATTAGCAAAGTAATAATATTATTGATTCATTGCAAAACTACTTACCTTATAAAATTTCTTTGTGGTCAACCAATCCAACCAATACTTGATATGAACGCGCCCCGAATTTGTAAGTGTCTTATATTTCAGACTCGTCTCTATGATAACTTGGTTTTTAAATCAAGTCATTTCTCCATGTACATCTTGATTTGCACTATATCTGGATCGATCTTTATTTTTTCAAAGGAAATACAGAGGAGTCTTGAATCACTTTGTTTGTTGCGATCATTGATCATGACCTTTAATATCACAGTCTATACCCCTAAACCCACATATATATATTTTCGAAAAAAGATTTCTAACCAACATTATGAAGAGTATACCGTGAATTATGGTAATAATTCAAGGATAATCAAGTGCACTTACATGCCATGAATCTTCATTGATGGTGTTTTTTTAGAGAAATGAGATTTTCAAATATCAACATGGGAGAAAAAATGATACTCTCTTAGAGTAAATGATTTGATTTATTGAGCTCTATATTTAAACATTCTTCTAGTAAGAGGAACCAAGACATGGCGTGAATAATCTCCACTTATGCTCTACTTACATACAGATTTTTCAGCCCCATTTTGCATCAATTTGGCTTAAAAAAAGAAAACAAACAAATACCTCTATAGCATATATAAAGAGAAGAATTTTCCAATATTATAGAGAATGTGCACAACATACCTTCATTCCAAAAATAGGACCAACAACGTAAACCTCGTAAGCAAGCATCAGTGATGATTTTACAACCTTGATCAATGTAGTTTCTGCACTTCAAAGTAAATGCTGAAGAAAAATTATTCTATAACTCCAAGGCTTTTGACTAATTTTGAGTTTGAAACCATTAAAAAATACTTTAGAAGCGAAATAGGCAATCTTGAACCACATAGCAAACATAAGAAAATCAGTGTGAATGAAACCATTCGAAGGGGATTCGCGGGCTTTTAAAAATGGAACAATTTTAATTTTATTTATATATTATTATTTATTTATTCTAAAATATTAGAACATTAAAATTTAATATAATTAATTTACCGATTATTTGTAGTGTATTTAAGATTTTTCGAAATTTAAATTAATTTATGATCAAGATTAGGATGTTAATGATATAACTAACTACATACTTATATATAATTTAATATTAATAAATTGGATTTGAATTAATTTCTTCTTATTTTATGTCTCCTTACATGTGTTGGTTGTGTCATGATTAAAATATTAATATGATTATAAAAATACGATAAATAAATATTTTACTATGAGATAGTACATACATATATTTGTTTAAGAATAATATTAAATTCATAAATTTAAAAGAATATCCAAACTTCTAACCTGAAATGATATGACAAATCTAATCGAGTGGTTTTTTTTACCATATGTCTTGAATCATTTACAACAATAAAACTTGGAAAAAACAATATTCTTTGAAGTAGACACAAAGACAATGAGGCAACAATAATTTGCAAATAGAGATAGAAATATATAAGTAAACTATTCACTTTTCCTCAGTAAGAGAGGCGATGAAACAACATAGTAAAAATATCGAATTTGAACAGAATAAACAAATGAATATTAATATGAATCTAGTTTACACAGAATCATGAAAATACAACATAGATTAATGAGAACTGAAACAATTGTATTGAACAACAAAAAAGTTAGATTTCCAATTGATAATAATGAAAGAAGTGTGATCACGATACTATAATAACCAACAAAATGATATATTGATTTCATCGATCCCAATTTGTTGATGGCATTAGTGATCCCTTTTGCTTTGCCCATTAATCACCATTCTCAATATTTCTAAAAAAAATGAATGATGTAGAGATATCATAAGATATGTGGTTTTGTTGAGGAGGAACACAAAACCAAACGCTAACATGAAGAATTAATTTCCACTACGATTGCAAAAAAAAAATCGCCTCATATATATAACAATGAAAGAAATAAAAATTTTAAAGAAATATGAGTGGTATTGAAATCGAAAGGCCAAAACTTTCTTCATCAATGTGATCATTAAGCCCTTCTATTTTCCAAGATAAATGGAGAATAACCTCATAGTATTGTAATACGCCGGCAACGTTGGTCTAAACGAAAAAAGGGTCGAACGTTATTTTATCTGTACACCAACAATAACATTTCGTGGTTCAAAACAAAACTCGATTTGATCAATACACATATAGAATCAAAATTAAGGTTCTATAGTCGTTTTAGTTGCATAATGATCATCTCTAATAATATATCATTTACTACAAGTATAATCTGCAGAATTATGCACAACCAAACTATATGAATGACTCAACTCAAACTAATAATATGAACTTAAAAGTGCAGAAATATTTAGCCAACGGATGAGTAAACAACATTTTTTCACATGTATTATTCCACTCGCTTGTCCCATATGTTTAGCTGTTGATTGCAAGAAATAAACCCTACAAAATATATCAAATTATAGATCTCGAGGTTTCTGAGGTTGATATATGTAATTTTTTTATAAGTAGAAATACAAAATGCGAAGATAAAAATCGAATATATGTTTAACTTGATACGGTTTCATATGTGTTTATACATTGTATAAAATATTTTGTTAGCTAATTTATATTTTGTGTAATGTATTGGTTGTGTTCGTTAAATATTAATATTTTGAGTCTCTATTTGATTTTGATTCTTGATATGGTTTTATATTCAAATACAGATTTATATAAAAATAATACGATTTTATTCAATTTTTTATAACGAATAAATTACCATAAGCGAATACCTTGCAACTTAATTATTTTTAATATTTTTTTCAAAATTTAGAAACTTAAATTTGATTAATTCATAAGAAATTATAATTTATTTTTTAAAAAAATTGTAAATAAATTTTTAAAATAAAATATATTGTCACCTTCTCATTTATTAGTATTAAGATTACATTTAAATTAGATTTAAATGGAAATTCCCTCTCTTGGTGATGTGGCTTCACCAAAGAAGAGTAAAAAACCTCTTTATTATTATGAAGGCTATTAGGATACTATTGTATTAAGGGTATTATTGTAATTTACTATTCCCTAATTAGGTCAAATCATTAACCTCTTGTATATATAGCCGTTTATGGCTTTTCGGTAATCAATAATTCAGATAACCATTCACATGGTATCAGAGCAAAAATCGTCTCACGACGAAACCCTAACCGCCCACTTCTTCTTTCTCGGCCAACCCTAGCCACCGCACAATCACCGGTCCGACCGCCGCAGCTAGCCCACCCTCCGCCCCTCCCCAACCACGGATCTTCCCACAACGCACCCAGATCTCACTCAAACCGACTTCCCCAAGTGCATTCCTTAAATCTAGGACGCATCCCAACCAACTCTAACAACTTTCCTAAAAACTTTCCTAACAACTCTCCTAGTTACCGAGCCACATCTTACCCTCATGTCGAACATCCCGGAGTGTACCGAATCTGTCACCATGTTCGATCCGCAACAGCCACAAAAACCTATCTTTGCTTGCAACATGTCAAGCGTTACGAAACTCACCCCGACGAACTACCTCACTTGGAGCGTTCAAATTCGCTCCCTCCTCGAAGGCTACAATCTCGAACGCTTCATCACCGAAGACTCTATTGTACCGCCAGCCATGATCCACGTCGATGGGATCCAGCAACCCAATCCCGCCTTCAGCCCATGGAAACACCAAGACGTTTGATCGTCAGCTCTTTGCTCGGTGCACTCTCCCTCTCTCTCCAACCGGTCATTGCACGAGCAACTTCCGTTCGATAAGTGTGGCGAACCCTAGCCAACATCTATGGCAAAGCTTCTCGTGGTCATATCAAACAACTACGAGATCAAATCAAACATTGTGCCAAAGGATCTCAATCGGTGGAAGAATACCTACGGTTTATCACCACCAAAACCGACGAACTCTCTCTCCTCGGGATACCGATGGATCACGAGGACGTTCTTGAAGCCATCCTTGATGGACTGCCGGAGGAGTACAAACCTATAGCTGATGTGATCAATGCCAAAGACACCGCAATTTCAATTGAGGAGCTGCACGAAAAAAATCCTTAATCATGAGGGAAAATTGGCCGTCGATCTCCCACCCCCTGCTACTGCCCTACCGGTCACGACTCATCTTCCTGCTGCCCATCCAAGACCACGCAACCCCAACTCTCAATGGAGTCGCAGCAACAACGCAAAATTGTGCTCCCGCTTTCGCCTCATATCCGCAAACACCTCCTCCGATCCGATTCAACAACGGTGGACACCACCTCAACGTCCATGGCCGCCTGCTGCAAATGTTGCTACGTATCCCATGTATGATACCTCGAGTTGGCTTCTTGACAGTGGTGCCTCACATCACATCACTTGCGACTTGCAGAACCTATCACTCCACAGTCCGTATCACGGTGGCGAAGAGGTCACCATCGCTGATGGCTCCGGACAGCCCATCACTCATACGGGTTCCTTTTCGCTTTCCTTACCAAATCGTTCACTATTACTTGATAATGTGCTTTGTGTTCCTTCAATGCACAAGAATTTGGTTTCGGTTCAGCGTTTATGCAAGTCTAATAATGTTTCCGTTGAATTCTTTCCTCATATGTTTCAGGTGAAGGATCTAAACACGGAGGCGTCGGTTCTTCAAGAAAACACTAAGGATGGAGTGTATGTGTGGTCGTCCCTTACCACTAATACCATACCCACTATCGCATTCTCCAACCTTAAGCCTACCGTTTCCACTTGGCATTCACGTCTAGGACATCCGACACTACCCATCCTCAAACACGCCTTGTCCAAGGTTCACATTCCGTTAGTTCGAGAGTCTTCCGTTTCTCCATGTGATTCTTATCTTAGTAATAAGAGTCATAAACTTCCGTTTAATGAGTCATCTATTGTTTCTTCTCGACCACTTGAGTTTGTTTTCTCCGATTTATGGACATCTCCTATTATTTCAACGGATGGTTTTAAGTATTATGTTCTTTTTGTTGATCATTTTACACGTTATTCTTGGCTTTATCCGCTCAAAC
>CM071876.1:28402600-28493709 GCA_036759665.1 Gynandropsis gynandra | reverse complement strand
CTTGATTACTTCTTTGTCCGTGGCCAAATTGAAGCTGGTACACTTCGCGTTTCTCACGTGCACTCCAAGGACCAACTCGCCGACCTCCTAACCAAACCTCTTCTGCGGTTACAATTTCACGAGTTGTGTTCCAAGATTGGAATCACCTCGGGTGATTCATCTTGCGGGGGCATAAGAAGGATATTAGGATATTATTGTATTAAGGGTATTATTGTAATTTACTATTCCCTAATTAGGTCAAATCATTAACCTCTTGTATATATAGCCGTTTATGGCTTTTCAGTAATCAATAATTCAGATTACCATTCACAATTATATATATGATTTAAATGAAAAAATTAATCTATTTTACTATTACGAGACCAAACATTTTTCCGCTGTTAACAAATTAAGTCAATATATGTCTGCACCTACTTCTTTACATTTATCCATTGCACACAGAATTCTTATATATTTTAAAAAAATCTCGGACAAGTCTATTTTATCCCATTGAAAATGATTTCAAACTTAAAACTTTTTTCTGATGTTGATTGAGCTTCTTGCATTAATTCTTGTAGATTAGTAACATGATATTGTTTTTTCTTAAGATAATCTCTAATATCATGGAAATCAAAGAAACAAGTTACAATTTCAAAGAGTAGTGCCGATGCCGAATATCGAGCCATGACTAATGCAAGATTTGAGTTAGTTTGGTTAAATTCAATTTTACTTACATCATATTTCTATTTCTATGCATGCTCTTTTGTTTTGTAATAATAATACAACGGCTTTTCACATCAAAAACAATCTTGTCTTACATGAAAGGACAAAACATATTGAGCTAGATTATAACGTTGTTCGTAAAAAGCTACAATAGGATATTTTCAAATTATTTCATATAAAAACAAACAATCAAATCACGGATATTCTCACGAAATTGTTATCTTTTACACAATTTCAACACTTGCTCTCTAAAACGAGAGTATCTTACACTCCTCATCTTGAAAGCTATTAAATATCATTTTGATATATTATTTATTTTATTTTATTTGTTAATTAATTAAATTAGTTATTAATTTTTTATTTTAATCTTGTAATTTTGGATGTCATGTGCATTATAAATACACAAATAGTTTTAATTTGATAAATAAAAATATTTTTTATTTCTCCCCCGTAGCGAAACAATTTTTTTAAATATTTAATTTTAGATGATCGGTTGATCATAGATTCATTCGGCTACCTACCTCCCAACATCTCACATGTTGTTTTTATCTTCCATCTATCCCTCCAAAAAAAAAATTATCTTCCATTTAAATATAAATATATATATGTCGGTATATATATTATACACATGAATGTTTGGTACGTAATATTGGAATTCATTCATCGCACCAATATTTGTACTTTTTAATATTATATTATCAAATTAGGACATTAATTTTCTTTGGTTGCGTTATACAAATTTTATATATTATTTACAGTTAAAAATAGATTACTATAAATGATACATAAATGATATAAAAAATGATTTTAATTGCGAGTTTTACGATAATCGAAATATATAAGATAAAAAACTAATAATTTAATAAGATTTTTTAAAAAAGAAAAAGAAACACTATCGTAACAACGTTGTAATGGAGCATACTAAAATTAGGTTTGGAGATAATGGGATAGTGATGTATATATGGAAAAGGGAGGAAAAAAACACTTTATTAACTAACTTTTAGGTGAGATTCAACCTAAGGAAGCCTAACCCTTTCGATTCCGTGTTGATAATTGTTTTATGTATTAGTTTTTTATAATAATTAATTATGTGTCATTTATTATTAACACCACATGATGGGCCCCAAAATTTGGGTTAGCATGTTCCTCGTACCCACTCCATACATTTTTACCTCACCCACACACACGTGTATGTATATATATATATACATATGTATATATATATTGATGTTTTTATAGTGAATTTTAGTTTGATTTGAAACGATGAATTAAACGTGAAATTTACATCGTGTATTTATCTATCTTTAATTTATTTTTATCTTTCACCTTGTTGGGTTTTAGAATTACAATGATGACAACAAGATTTGTTATATTTTTTAAACGTATGCAATTACGATTGTATTATATATATATATATATCATGGAAGTTAACTCTTTGAGATTCAACTTTTTATTCTCTAAAACTTCACAACAATAAATAAAATAATTGAAAGTATAAAAATATATATAAACTATTTTAAAATGTTTATATATAAAATTTCATTTTATATAAACAATATATAAATAATTAATTCTAAATTAATTAATAGTCATGTTATGTATGATGAGTAATTACATAACCATCAATTCTCGGAGCATTGTTCTCTCTACAATCTATAATCTTATAAATATCTAAAACAAGAAATCATTCATACAAAATCTCTTCGCCGGTCAAAACTGGAGGATGAGATTTTTGCATAACTATATTTCTTTTAAAATTACTCTTTTTGCACCTTAATGTATCATCAACATGAAGAAAACGACGATGAAAATCAAACCAACTCGTCTTTCATCCATATTTCAATTGAAAAACATATGTTTCCCCATGCATTATGGACAAACCAAACAATAATTTGTTGTCCATCTAGATAACATACCATAAGTTAGAAAATCACTTAATGTCCACATAAGAGCGTCTCCTAATATAAAATTATGTCGCCTCGAGACGTCGTACGTTGGAACTCTCTTCCATAATTCTTTGAATTCTTCAATCAGTGATTAAAGAAATATATTCAAACTTTTTTTCGGATTATTAGGCTCGAGAATTAGTATTGTTAAGAACAAAAACTCTTTTTTCATGCACATATCTAGTGGTAAATTGTATGATGTCATAATAACTGGCCACAACGTATATTTCCTCCAAGAATCCCAAATAGATTAAAAGCATCAGTGTAAAGGCCTAAATAAACATTTCCACTCTAAGCTGTAAAATCAAGATATCCTTAAAGTGTTTCCACACCTCACCATCTGAGGGATGACACATTTCTCCTCCACTACTTGAATGTTCAACATGTTATTTCATGTCGATTACGGTCTTCTCAAATTGATATAATTTTTTTTATTCTGTCTATAATTGGTAAATACCACACACGAAGATACAAAATCGATTTTCCATTCTTTGTAGGATAAAACCGATTTTGTCCACAAAATCAAATATTACTCAAATCTGATGTCTCTTTCTAAAAAATATGCAATTATATTGTCAAACATCAATCTTTTGATATGACAATAGACACAATGATCTCATCATATTCTTTGTCTCATAATATGACTCTACTGCATTATTATCTTCAGACAAATAATTTCTTACTAATTGCGATACAGAATCCACACAATTCTCATACAGTTTATTTTTAGTATTCAAATTCATCAAACGTGCAGATAGAGAAAACTGCAAAAGACTCATTCTACAACCATCATAAAGTGGATGCCTAACACTTTCTAACATTTTAAAAAAATTGCTTCTTCATTTGGATTTTCTTCAATATTTTTTTTGTTTCTTTCGCCGAATACATTTAGCACTATTTTCACATAAAGGGTTCATTTCTACATCTTAAAAAGTCTTAACACTTCATGATTTACAATACCCCTACTAAAATTTTCCATAACAATAAGATAACCACATGAAATAATTCGGAGTAAAACCTGTTAAACAAAGATGATTCCAAACTATTATATCATTAACAAATTTTTCATTTTTGCATTTAACACATGGACAAACAAACTTATCGGTTTCTTTATAAACTTGTTAAATTGTCGACATCTTCATAAACTGTGTAACGCCTTCATAAACTTCTTCGATACACCTTGCGTTTCTGGATCAATTCTTTTGTGTATCCATTGTCTAGAAACGAAAAATATTCTATCTCGACCATGATATCATTATTATAATCATAAACAATAAGAAGGTATGTAGTGAAATATATGAGAATTATGTGTAAAAAACGGATGAAAGTATGGGGGATTAAATAGATAATTTCTGGATCGATTATAAGGATTGAGATAAATATTTGCCGACGAGATATCCAAAAAACATTTGTAAATCTAAATGGTACCCCCGTACTCGTCGCAAAAATTTGCGATGACCTCTGTTTCCGTCCCTAATCCGCGACGACCCTCGATTTCGTTTTCAATCTGTCCGTAAATACAGACGACTCGTGGACTGTTGTTCAGTTTGGAAATTCGTGGACGAAATTATCTTGCTGTCGATATTCCGTTTGTGATTCGTCCGCAAATTCCGTTTGGAATTTTTAAATTTCTAGTAATGAGATGAAAAAAACTTTTTGGAGACGATTAAAGGCCTTTGGGCACGATTGAGTTGAATTGAACGCAATCAATCCGAAAAAAATTACATTAGAACATCTCACACAAATATTCACGTGGAACAATCAACAACAAAAACAAAATTTATTATTTTTATTTTCTTTGAAATTTATACAACAATATTGTGTTTAATATATATATCAAATAAATATATGGACTTACAAAAATAAGTTGTAAACTCCGGTGTGAAGATGAATTGTATGTTTAGTTTTATTAGAGTTTAGGGTTTAGAGTTACAATAATAAATAAAAATAAGTAAAATGTACTTTCCGACTACAATCGCAATGGAAATTAAGAGGACCACCCACCTTGTTAATTGAACCACCAAATTTAAAAGGAAATTTTGAAATAAATATACCGAACTCTTATTAAATATACGATTTAATATGATACACTTTTAAACATCAGCTCCATATAGTTTTGTATAATTTATTAAAGAACTAAAACATCATATTTTTATGTATTTTAAAATGCTAATATTGTACTATTTTTTCATTAACTGAATTCATACATTAATTTCTCCTAATAAAATTGAAAATATTTCAAAATTTTAAAATTTAAAATATGCCAAAATTTCTATAATTTCTATTAATAATGTACATTTAAATATAATAATATCATCATTGTAATATAATATATATTCTATATATCAACCAAAATTTTATTGAACTTCTAAAATAGTATACTTATTTTATTGTTCGTTTATTTTAATAGAAATATTATAACGGAATGCTATATGGTGACTTGATTTAAAAAAATCAATATTGAAAAAATGAATTCATTGTCTCAATGGGTGGAATATCAGAAATGTCCTCCTAGGGCTAAAACACTTCAAAACTACCCTCCTAAATTTGATGAAAAAAAATTGGAGAAAAGACATATGTGCCCTTAATGAAAAACACATACAAAGGAGGGAAAGACAAATATGAGGGGAGAGAAAACAAAAATTGAGAGGAGTGAAACAAAGTAAAGAGCTATTTTCTTTCATTTTCGAGTGTTTCCTTTCTATTTTCGAACGATTTCCTTCAATTTTTGAGTGATTTCTTTCCATTCTCGAGTGATTTCCTTCCATTTTGAGCGTTTTGCAGTCATTTTCGAGCGATTTCCAACAATGTTTCAGCTATTTTCACTGATTTCCAACAATTTCCAGCGTTTTTAGCGATTTTCCGGTGATTTTTGGCGATTTCCGGTAATTTGTAGGTGAGTTTCAGCGATTTCGACCGTTTTCCGACGATTTCTGGCATTTTCCGGCGATTTCTGCCAATTTCCGGCGATTTCTAGCAGTTTCTGACGGTCGCACTGGGTCACAGGGTCGAATAGGGCCACAGGATTGAACTGGGTCGAAGGGTCGGAAAGGGTCGCTGGGTCGCAGGGTCGGACTGAGTCGGACTGGGTCGCAGGTTCGGACAGGGTCGCTGGGTCGCACGGTCGGACTGGGTTGGACTGGGTCGCAGGGTCCGACAAGGTCGCTGGGTCGCAAGGTCGGACAGGATCGCAGGGTCGGACAAAGTCGCTAGGTCGCAGGGTCGGACTGGGTCAGTGGGTCGCAGGGTCACACGGTCGTACCGGGTCACTAGGTCGCAGGGTCAAACTGGCTAGAAGGGTCGCAAGGGGTATTTTGGGAATTTTAACATTTATAAGGGTATTTCTGAAGCGAATTTTTTTTTCCGGGAAGGGTATTTTTGAAGTCTTTTAGTCTTACGAGGGTATTTTTGAAGTTACCCCGAATGGGAGAAATATCAGAAATGTCCTCCTAGGGCTAAAACACTTCAAAACTACCCTCCTAAATCTGATGAAAAAAATTGGAGAAAAGACATATGTGCCCTTAATGAAAAACACATACAAATGAGGGAAAGGTAAATATGAGAGGAGGGAAAACAAAAATTGAGAGGAGGGAAACAAAGTAGAGAGCTATTTCCTTTCATTTTCAAGTGTTTTCCTTCTATTTTCAAACGATTTCCTTCAATTTTTGAGTGATTTATTTCCATTCTCGAGTGATTTCCTTCCATTTTGAGCGTTTTGCAGTCATTTTCGAGCGATTTCCAACAATGTTTCAGCTATTTTCACTGATTTCCAACAATTTCCAGCGTTTTTAGCGATTTTCCGGTGATTTTTGGCGATTTATAGGTGAGTTTCAGCGATTTCGATCGTTTTCCAACGATTTCTGGCATTTTCCGGTGATTTCTAGCAGTTTCCGGCGATTTCTGGTAGTTTCCTGCGATTTCTGGCAGTTTCCGGCGATTTCTAGCAGTTTCCGGCGATTTCTGGTAGTTTCCTGCGATTTCTGGCAGTTTCCGGCGGTCACACTGGGTCACAGGGTCGAACAGGGTCACAGGGTCGAATTGGGTCGGACAGGGTCACTGGATCGCAAGGTCGGACTGAGTCGGACTAGGTCGTAGGGTCGGACAGGGTCGCTGGATCGCAGGGTCGGACAGGATCGCTGGTCGCAAGGTCAGACTGGGTCGCGGGGTCGGATAGGGTCGCTGGATCACAGGGTCGGATTGGATCGGTGGGTGGGACTGGGTCGCTGGGTCGCAAGGTCACAGGGTCGCACTGGGTCATTGGGTCGCAGGGTCAAACTGGGTAAAAGGGTCGCAAGGGGTATTTTGGAAATTTTAACATTTATAAGGGTATTTTTTAAACGATTTTTTTTCTTTTCGGGAAGAGTATTTTTGAACTTTTAGCCCTACAAAGATATTTTTGAAATTATTCCGTCTGAATGGAACTTTTTATGATCTATATGGATTTAATTATATGTTATTAATTTAGTATTAAACAAATAATTATAAAAATTATGTAAGATAAATAGAGAATATTCGCAAATATCTAATTATTTTTATTTGTATTTGAGTTCAATTAATTATTGGTTATTTTATAAAAAAATTACGAGAGAATAATCCATATAATTTATGAATGTTGATAGGTTGGATTAGATTAAAATTTTTCAAGACATGCCAAATATGAATTTAGTTAATATGTAAAGCATTAAAATGATATTATTTTTATTATTTTATAATACTTAAAGATAAATATGTTATATTACAAAAATATATATTAAATAAAACATTAAAATTTTAAGATAAAATAGATTATAATTAATTTAGAAAATCGAAATAGTAGTAAAATACCATTCAAACCTTCAAATGTGTGAAGGAAGAATTTATATATTGTAACTTTAAATAATATAAAGACAGTGAAAAAGCCACGTCGATAATTGTATATTGTTAAATAATTTGAGAGGTAATGAAATATAATGGAATAGAATACCCATTCATGATCTTACACGTGTCATCTTCCACGGCCTATTGGATTTTGAGGTTCCATTCACACGTGCCACTATACGCAACGTACCTGGCAAAGGCATGTGTCAGGGTTTGACATCTTGATCTCACTTATATTATATAAGATGAAGTATAACGTACACTTAATTTATTTATGCAAAAAATAATTATCCAATCAATTATTGGGTTATACATACATATATAACATTTGTAATGTTTCATTTCAACAGTGATTTTTTAATATGCAAACCAAATGGATAGATAGATTAACACGCATATGATGCCATGTAGGAGAGGAAAAGTGGTAAAACCAATTTTGTGGATCCATTAGATTAAAAAAATAAAAAAAAATACAAGGGATAAATCCAATAAATTTTATTTCAAATGATGGTCCCATATTATTGTGTTCTGTCACATATTTATTTTTGTTGAAAATTTTTTCTATATTCGAAGGAGTTTTAGAAAATTTCAAATAATTCAAAAAAAAAAAGAGAGATAAAAAAATAATATTTTTTAGTTTTTAAAGTTTTTCTAGAGAGTTTTTCTTCCTTCTTTTAAAATACCGATTTTTTTTTGTTTTGTCTACAGTTTGACAAATAGTAATTCTTTTATAGTTTTTTTTATAGTTTACAGTTTAACAAATAGTAATTTCTTGATACTAATTTTTTTATAGTTTTTTTGTTAGTAATTTCTTGATAGTAATTTCTTGATAGTACTGATAGTAATTTCTTGATAGTCTTGATTTTTATACATCTTGATAGTAATTGATAGTCTTGATAGTAATTTCTTGATAGTAATTTCTTGTTTATAGTTTACAGTTTAGCAAATAGCAATTTCTTGATAGTTTATTTTGTTTACAGTTTAAAATACGGGTTTTTTTTGTTTATAGTTTTTTTGTTTACAGTTTAAGAAAAGTCTTGTAAATTTTTTATAGTTGGTAAAAATTTTATATTATTTGTAAGTGTATATATAAAATTTGTCGTACCAGATAAAATTTCAGTGTCTCATTTTTCATATCTCTATTTATTGTCTAGTAATTACTTATTTATATTCGATCTTAACAAATAGTACTTGCTTGTGAATGAAACAAAAGAAGTAAAATGTAAAAAAAAATGTAAAATCAGACAGATCAAATGAAAGAGTAATGAAATATTCAATTTAATTATTAAATGTGTCAGCAGAAGCATCGAATAAGAAGAAACAGAGAAAGTGCAGTTTATGCAAAATGTAATAACAACATGACATATGCTTTACTTTCTCTCTCATTACCATTTGTGTCTTTCTCTCTCTCTCTCTCCTTACCTAACCAGGTTGTCCTTTTGACCACTTCCTCTCTCATTAGATATACATGACACGTGTACATTCTTTGTCACATATATATATATATATATTATAAAGTGTTATAATTATAAATTAATTTTTTATTTATATATATGAACTACCATTTGATAATATACCAATTATGATAACATTTTTTAATTAACACATATGTACCACGTATACATGACAATTGACCTATACATTTAAATGATATATACTTTATATCATTTAAATGATATAAAGTATTATTTATTTCTCTGCCGAAACCCAAATCTAGATCTAGTTTGAAGCCATTATTCGTAAATTATTTGTCGTATTTTATAAATAATAATGTGAGTTATATTATATATTGGTCGGCGTTCACCTTTTCCGGTGACTGATAAATGCGTAATAACGAATAAAGCTATTTAGTCTTAAAGAACCTTAGACTCTGTAAGCTTTCTAACATCTGAAATCTGACAACTCCGACATGACTCCTTCTGAAACCCTATTCGGTAACACAGACACACCACCGTCTCCGACTCAATCTTCGCCGTCCCTGTTGGCTCTGACCGGTGACACGTGGCCGGACCCACTGACAGTTCTAGGTTCAGTCCGTACTCGTTTTCCATATCCGACGTCGTTCCGCTGCCCGTGGAGTTACCCTCTTCTTGGAAAAGAGGCTCTGCTTTCACCGTCCGTTGATCTGCTCCGGTGGAGGGGAAAACGGCGTCGTTCTTTGGGGAGATTCTGGAGCGAGGAGACGGTGTCGTTTTGGGTAAGGCAGTGGTTTCATTGATCGGACGGTGGGTCTGAGGATCGATCCCACGGCTGAGAAGCTTCCGCTTGATGTGTGTGTTCCAGTAGTTCTTAATCTCGTTATCTGTTCTTCCAGGCAATCTTCCCGCTATCAAAGACCATCTGATATGGAATCACGGAAAATTCCATCAGATTTTCCGGGAAAATATCCAGAAACCATTAAAGCATTGTTTTAGAATCACGGCGATCTCCATGTGCCATTTCCAAGAGACAGAAAGTGCAACACATTATAGAAAAAGCAAGACGCATTGATAAACAGACCGGAATTTACTGTTCATCCGAGGATGTCTTGTCTGAAATTAAACAGATGAAGATGATAATAGAAGAGAGAGAAAGTCTGACTTATTTCCAAGCATGCTATGCAATTTGATGATGAGTTCATCTTCTTCGTCTGTGAAATTCCCTCTCTTCAGATCAGGTCTCAGATAATTCATCCATCGAAGCCTGCAACTCTTCCCACATCTCTGTAACCCTAATTTCACACTCAAACAATGCACAATTCAAAAACCAAACAGACTCGCTTTCTGTATATATATATACATGTTTGGATATATGTATATGTATATACCGGCGGCTTTGGGAAGAGATCTCCAGCATCCCTCGCCATGGTTACGGATGTAGTCGATGAGGAGCTGATCTTCTTCTTTAGTCCAAGCGCCTTTGTTCATGTGGGCTTTCTCGCAGCACGGCGACCTTCCCATCTCTTCTAATGGCGTCTCTTCTCTCTCTCTCTCTCTTTCTCTCTCTCTCTCTCTCTATATATATATATGTCTGCGTTGGTTGATTGAAGAGGAAGGGTCGAGAGAGAGAGGGGAAGAAGATGCTTATGAGGAGGAGGAGAGGGAGAGGAGTTCTGGAAGACTAATTTCGATTTTATAATTAACAATATATTTTCAATTAATAATTAATTTGATTTACAACTAATTCGAGTTCGTATATATATATATATTAATTATATATATATACTTTGGTATAACGACCTT
This sequence comes from Gynandropsis gynandra, assembly GCA_036759665.1. Classification (NCBI taxonomy): domain Eukaryota; kingdom Viridiplantae; phylum Streptophyta; class Magnoliopsida; order Brassicales; family Cleomaceae; genus Gynandropsis; species Gynandropsis gynandra. The sequence goes on along the minus strand of CM071876.1, from coordinate 28,482,983 downwards.
AATAAGATAGAGTTGTCACACCCTGGCGGTAACTTGTTTTGTGTTAGGGATGGAGAATCCTATTGTCACTATTTTGTAACCCATATATATAAATATATGGTCGGTCGTGTTCAGTAAATTAATAAATGAAATATCTATGTCCACCATAAAAAAACATTAACACTATTTAAAACATTATTATTTCGTTTATATAAAAAAGAAAAAACTATTCTTTTATTTTTTTATAAAAATTACCATATAATAAATTTAAGAAATATACAAAATATAATACTTACTATTAATTAAATACATGAATTTGAAAATATAATGTATATATCTTGTATTAATTTTAAACAATATGATAATTTACATATATAATTATAATATTGTTAAACAAATTCACTTGTTTTGTAGATATTTGTATTTATGATTGTAATAATTGTGGATATTATAGTAACATGAAGGGATATAATTGGAAGAAAAAAAAAAGGGTAGATAAGAGGAAAGTAAGTAGGTAGGTAGATGGGAAGGGGACAGAGGTGGATATGGGTAGGTAGGGTCCTTTTTCCATCTGATTCTCTCCCCAGTTTGCCCTCTCACACGGAACCTGCTTCTGATTCTGCCACGTGTCACTCCCTCTCTCTCTCTCCTCTTTTTTAATTTAATTAATATTTATTTATTAAATAACAGAATTATTAGCCATGTCCTGTCCTCCCTCTCTAACATGCTTCTTTGGTTACGCCTCGAACGCTGTTCTGTTCCTAGTACAATTATGAACAGAACAAATGGTGCTAGTTGGGTTGGAATTTATTTGGATCCAAATTAACTTTTTTAGATAATTTAGTTTCGATATTTTAATTATATTTGGTTATTATGATAATAATACTAATACTTTATGTTTTATATTATACTTATATATGGTCACATGTATAATATAAAACATTAAAATAACTTTTCATAACAATCTAAGTTTGAAAATATCAAAATCATAATGCTGAGGTAATTCTTTGACGGTAGATAATATTGTCTCAAATAATTTTATCAGTCTAAATATCCAACTTTAAAAATTGTTTGTATATATAAGAATGGTAATATCAACTAATATTAATTTTTAATATAAAAATAAAATAAAATTATAATATGAAAAAGCATCCCGGAGGGAAGGGATATTGGGCCTTTGGGGCTTAATAGTGGACTTGGGCTTTGCTTTTCATAATTATAAAGCCCAATTTAAATAAAAGGAAAAAGAAAATAGGCCAAGGAGCACTATAAAAGCAGTTGTGCTAGGTTAGAAGAGCTTTCTATTTCGCCAGTTTATCCACCCGCCGTTCGTCGACTTCACGATTCCTCTTTTCTCTCCGGCGTCTAAACCCTAATCCGCCTCTTGCCTCGCCGTCGAACTCACCCGCCTCGTGCGTGAGCGATTTGCCTATATTTCTCGTGCCTCGCCGACGCCGACCTTATTCGTTCAGGTGTGCGTGTTAAACTTCTCTTCCTTCTCTGTAGTTCTACGGTTCTTTAGGTGGAGAGCACCAAGGAGACATGGCGGGAGACGATCATGGAGACGTGGAAACCCCGGTAACCAAGGATATAAGGAGGTACTTCTGCCAGTATTGTGGTATCAGCAGATCCAAGAAGTATCTCATCAACAATCATATCGAGTCCAGTCATCAGGTCTCGATCTCTTTCCCCTCACTCATTCTGATTTAGTCGTACAAATTCGTTTACATCGGGAGAACATTCTCGTTACGCGAAATATGTGAATTTGTATGTTATTGCCGAAGTTTTGATTTGAGTTTTGGCAAACCGATCATGGTTTTTAGGGTATTGGGTTTCCTAACAGTTTTTGATTGCATGTTTATGCTCCTTTTCAGACGGAGATTCACGAGGAAGACAGTAATGAATCTAGTGAAGCGGCGTCCAATGAAAAGAACACTTGTGAAGAATGTGGTGCTAGTTTCAAGAAACCTGCTCACTTGAAGCAGCATATGCAAAGCCATTCCCTCGAGGTATGTTTCCTCTCGGTGCTCCGTTATGCTTTACTCTCTATGTATAATAAAGAAGTGGTAGCTTCTACATGCCCATCTCAGTCGCTCTGGAATTCCTAATGCCAAAGCTGAATCAACCGAGGAGGCTATAGAGATATACCTTCATATGTGCTTTGTTCTGAGTGTTGTTCATGTATAGCAAGCTTAATGTCTATGTCTTGCAGGAGTAAATGGTCTATTTGTTAAACAAAAGACCTAATTGATACTATACGTGAGGCATTGGATCCCAAAGAAAGATCTCCAAAATGCGAGGTTACATGTAATGGACTAGTATCAGGTAGGGTGACCTCCTGAGAAGCTCCTACAAGTAAGCCTCAATCACGTGAACTGTGTGAGGTCTGATGTGTAATATATCATTTGACGCCTATGATATGATTCCCCATCTACGGAAAATCTGATTTTTTTTATGTTTTACTCCTTACAGAGACCCTTTAGGTGCTCTGTTGACGATTGCACTGCCAGTTTTAGGAGAAAGGATCATCTAAACAGACATCTTCTTACCCACAAAGGAAAGCTGTTCAAGTGTCCTGTAAAGGATTGCTGCAGTGAATTTTCAGTTCAGAGCAATGTCAAAAGACACGTTAGTAAATATCATGAAAAACATGATGATGGTAATGATGGTAATGAAGGTGGAAACCACTCTGCTAGTGTTCAAAAGCAGCATGTCTGCAAAGAAATTGGTTGTGGAAAGGTGTTTAAGTATCCATCACAGCTTCAAAAGCATGAAGAATCTCATGGTAAATGTTCAAAATGTTCCCGACCCTTTCTAAAGGATGCTTTTTTGTTCAAAAGGATGCTTTTTTGTTCAAAATGTTTCCGACCCTTAATTGTTCTGTTATATTTCCAATCTCTTACGGTGTTGTTGTACCTTTTTCAGTGAAGTTGGAATATGTAGAGGCCTTCTGTTCCGAGCCTAGTTGTATGAAATACTTCACGAATGAGGAATGTTTGAAGGCCCATGTAAGATCATGCCATCAGTACATAAACTGCGAGATTTGCGGTTCAAAACAATTGAAAAAGAACATCAAAAGACATTTACGCACCCACGAAGAGAAGAGTTCTTTGGCACAAGAAATTAAATGCGAGGTTGATGGCTGTTCAATGACATTTTCAAAGGTAAGATCGACACGATTTCTGTCACTTTATAATAATTGTAATTGAATGAATGTAAATTGAATATATTCTCCTCAGATGTCCAACCTCCATAAACATATGAAAGCTGTTCATGAAGATGCCCGTCCCTTTATCTGTGGCTTTCCTGACTGTGGCATGAGGTTTGCATATAAGCATGTGAGGAACAAGCACGAGGCTTCTGCCTGCCATACTTATACCTGTGTAAGTTTATATTGATCTTTACCTTATATGAATATACAACTCGATGCATAAATCACGATTTCAATATTAATCTTACCTTTATATGAATGTAAATCACAATTTCAGGGTGATTTTGTTGAATCGGATGAGCAATTCATGTCAAGACCAAGAGGTGGAGCGAAGAGGAAGCCAATTACGGCAGATATGCTGCTGATGCGGAAGAGGGTCGTACCACTATAGTGAATTATGAGGAATAGGACTCTTTTTGGGTCCATTCGACTTAAAGAAATGCAATACGAATATAGATAAATAGGGGTTTTAAATCTAATATATATAAATATATTATACGTATATATTTTAGTGTGTTGTGGCTTGCAGTATAGGCAAAGTGACTTCTACTAACTTGATGAATATTTTATTATCATCTATTTGTTTTGTTGAAATTTCACAATTTTTATTGAAGTATCGTACATTGTAACACATATAATTAATATTTATCGATTTACTATTTTAAATCTATTTTAGTTTTAATGGAATCTTTTCAAAAATTTTATTCAACTTCGACTTCTAGTATATTTTAGATGAAAAAATTTGTGTAAAACATTTTTCAGGTCAAACCATTAAATGTCATTCAATTTTGATTCAGTTATATTTCTAAATGTTATTTTTGATATGGATTTATTCAGGGATATCAATTTTAGTCCGATTCGAAAATTGCGGGTTTGGGCCGAAAAGTATAGGTTCGTTAACAATCGGTCCGGGCTCGAGTTTGAAAAAATTGGCCTACAAAATTCGGGTCGGGCCGACTTTGGTCTGCGTGCTGCCCGAGGCCGAAATTGGTTCGAAATGCAAACCCTAGCTGAGCTCTCTCTCTCTCCCTCTCGACCGAATCGCTCTCCCTCTCGACCGAAGTGCAAACCCTAGCTGAACTCGACCTCTCTCTCCCTCTCGACCGAATCGCTCGACCGAAGTGCAAACCCTAGCTGAGCTCGACCTCTCTCTCCTTCTCGGCGGAATCGATCGACGTCTCTGTCACTCTCGGCCGAATCGTTCGACCTATCTCTCCCTCTCGACCGAATCGCTCGACCGCTCGACCTCTCTTTTCATTCAGCTCGACGTTCGACCTTTCTTTCTCTAGCTCCACTACCGTCGTCCTTCTCCCTGCCTTAGTGCTCGCGCCCGTCGTCCTCCTCCCCCGCCTCAGTTCTCGCGCCCGTCGTCCTCTTCCCTCGTCACTGTTCTCGCGCTTGTTTTCTCCTCCCTCACCGCCGTTCTCGCGTCCACCGTCCTCCCTCGCATCTGTTCTCGAGGTCTTCCTGTATTCCTGTGTGTTCCATTTTACTGTAGTTGTTTTTTGTGTGATATTGAATTAGCGCTTATGGCTTTTGATATCCTAAGTATTCTGATCATCACAGTTGCTTCAGAGTCTTCTTTCAGCGCCGGTTCGCATGTGCTCAACAAATATAGAAGCCGTATCTTACCGTCAAATATTCAAGCCTTAATTTGTGCTCGTTATTGATTACTTGGTTACGATGAAAAAGGTTAAGTTTATACATTTCAATTCAATTTATCGAGATTATACGATTGCTTATGTTGTTGATTTGATTTCTTTGATTGAGTAATGTGTAGATTCTATATTTAGCGGTCCCGATGGATTTCTCGCCACGACCCCATAAATGTGAAGTCTTATTATCTCTCTCGTAAACAAGGAAACAAAGATAATAATTTGTCGATTTACATGGCAGAATAGACAATAGAATACGTTACTTACGTGGCGAATAAACTCTATGCAAATAAACACAACTAAATTTGGAGTAATCATTTGAAGTTTTCCTACAATAATACCACCAATGTACAAAAATACAATGCAAGAGACTTACATCCCCAACCTTAGGGCAAGAACTTTATAAATAGGGTCATTTAATAAAATCAGGCCTTTCAACCTCAAAAGGGAACTCCAAAGCCAGTGCAATGACTTGAAGCATATAACAAAATCAAATCTATGTTTTCTTAACTATTGTAGGATCAAAAGTCTCACAATGTGGAACTACACGTAATGAAGATTTCAAGCAGACGATAGGACAACAAATGGAGAGAATCGATACACATATGAAGATATTAGATAAACAAATCACCTGATTTACGTCAACTCCATCTAAAATAGCGACCCTCGGGAAAATATAACGAAAACCCTCGAAAGAATTACAATGAAATAGCATTTAGAAGAGGGAAGGAGCTAGATATCATTTTCATCGAGGAGTTGATAGGGGAGGTGTAACGATGTCTACTTATGCGGATGGTCCTATGTCTTAGAAATTATCGTCTCCATGGTGACAACAGAAAAAGAAAAGATAGCGAGCATATTTTCCACAACCACCACTAGCACTGCCACTTCATTTTCCATCATTGTGAAAGAAGAATGACGACAACCAATTTGCTCGATTTGTGAAAATGACGAAGAAACCAAAAATAAAGATGCCATTCCATGAATCACATAAAGCCCATAATATTAATATACAAAGTTTTTGAAGGATATGTTGACGAACAAGAATGTTATCGAGAAGGAGAAAATGACACTCAATCTAGAGTGTAACACCATCATTCAACAAGACCTATCACCTATGAAGAGATACCAAAGTAACTTCTCGATCCCATATAAATTGGGTAAAATTTTATTGATATATTTTTTTTTATCTAGGTATCAACATGAGTTTGCACATGCTATCCATGTTCAAGATATTGAACATTTGAGAACTCAAACCAACGAGGATGACACTACTGTTGGCTAACCATTCGGTCGAGTATCTATTGGGCATACTTGATGTGCCCTTGAAAATCGAAGAGAACAGCCGGTGGACTTTGTAGTGCTAGATATGGATGAGGATGCGAGAGTCTATATCGTCCTTGGCGTGCATTCCCTAACTTAACATATGCAATCATCCTTGTAAAAGCAAATATCCTAACGATGAAGATCAATGATGACAATATAGAGTTCACCCTTGATCTCAATTTGAAACAACCATCAATAGTGGAATCCATTTGGTTTTCGATGTACTTGAAGCACTCATGGAAACAAATTACCAAAGATATTATGGATGTGGACCATTCTGAGATGGATGCACACAAACATCGATTGGGCATAAACGTCAAGGAATCAAGAGATTTGGAGATTTGAGATGACTAAACATTAACTTAGCTCTGGTCGAACAATTTTTCTAGACAATGCAAACAAACTTGCTTAGTTGAACGTCACACTCATTTGGATCGAGCAAATTTCTTGTTGTTTGCTTTACCAAACATTACAAAGGTAAATCCGAGCAAATCTGACATGGAGGTTTTACCAAATAGCTAAGGCAATATTCATATGAGCAATATCGTCTTCAATCTATTTGGCAACTGCATTGATAATCCACGAGCATACGATATCATTACATTAATGTTATGTTTAAAAATCGGGTATAATAAGGTATAATACGGATAAAAAATCGGGTATTCGAATTGGGTCTAATCCGGGTCAAAATCGGGTCGAATTCGGGTGAAATCTGGTCGATTAACGCCATTACGCAATTTATATAACGGAGAGAGGAATCGATTGAAATTGACAAAGTTGATGAGGGAATCAGATGAATTTTGTAAGATGAGAGGGGAATCGGTTGTATCGAATAGTTCAAGGGGAATTGGTCTAAAGTATGATAGTTGGGGGCGGTGGAGGTTTATTTTCGTTAAAAAATGAGAAAAAACCGCTTATTCCCCCTTGAAAATCATGCTTTAATCCTATTCCTTCCTCGATTTTGACTCTCATCCTATTCTCCCATCGATTTTCAGTTTTCATCATATTCCTTCCCCAATTATCAAAAATCTGCCTTAAACCCCCTCCGTTATTTATCCTTTAACCGACCCGATTTCGACTCAATTTTATCCCGATTTTGACCCAATTTTGATTCAATTTCGATTTTAATTTTGACCCAAATATGACTCAATTTTGACCTAATTTTGACTCATTTTTACTCGATTTAATCCCAATTTATACTTAATGTTGACCGAAATTTTTACTTAATTTTAACTCGAATTTTAACAATAAATCAAGTTAATTGTTCAATTTAATAAATTTACTTGATTTAATTGATTTCGAATAAAATTAAGTACGATTTTTTTACTTGAAACCAATTATAACCCAAAATCGACCCTAATTTTTGACTAATTGTAACCCAAAATTGATCCAATTTTGATCCAAATTATGATCTCAATTTTGACTCGATTTAATCAGAATTTTTATTTAATTTTGACCCGATAAAATTAAGTACAATTTTTACTTAATCCGTAATTTTAATCCAAAATCGACTCCAATTTTGACTCAATTTTACTTAATTTTTATCCAAAATCAAATCATATTTGAGTCAAAATTAAAATCAAAATTGGGTCAAAATCGAATTAAAATTGGGTTAAAACCGAGTTAATTAACAAATAATTAATAGAGAGTTTTTTATGCAAATTTTTGATAATGGAAGGGAAAATAAAATGAAAAGAACGACGGATGGAATAGTACTAAAAAAATGTTTTCTAGGTGGAATAAACTCTTAAAAAAAATGATGCATTTTTTCTCATTGTCTCTATCATCTTTATTAAAAACTGTTTTATATCATCTAAAATATGTCTTTTTAGAAAGGGGCAAGAGCAAAGCATAACTAACTAGACCAGGGGCTCTCTGAAATCGAATTCGGAGGAATTCTCCTGACTCAAGATTCAAACTTTCCCGGGGAATTCTCCGGTTGGCAATGGCGAAATCGGAGATTTCGACGAATTCAAGTTTGCCTCCTTACGCTAAGATTCAGCCGCTCAACGATGCCGATATCGATCCCGATTCCTACGCTCTGGAGAAATTCAAGCTCTACGAGACCAGAGCGGTAAGCTTTCCACACTTGAGAAATTGGGATTTGTTCATCCTATTCTGAGAATTTCCGTTTGCTTCGTATGGAAATTTTCCGGTTTAAAACGAATGGCATGTTAAGGAAAACCCTAGATTGCATTGCGCCAAAGTTGAAAGTCTTGTTTCTCGCACGAAGAAGGGTTTGTTCCTTTCATTTTCCAGTTGTTTCTCATTGGTTTTGTTCCTTTGGTCTTCGTTTGGGCAGAGGTTTTATCTGGTGGGGAGTGATAGGAACAAAAGATTTTTTAGGGTTCTTAAGATTGATCGATCAGAGCCAGCTGATCTTAACATAAGTGAAGATCCAGTAGTATATTCTCCTCAGGAGATCAAGAGCTTGCTTCAGCGTATTGGCGAAGGCAATCGAGCCACTGGGGGCTTGGCGTTTGTAGCTAAAGTGTATGGAATTGCTGGTCGGTGATGGTTATCAATGTATGTCTGATTATGTCCCAGTTTTTGTTCCCTCTTATAAATTTGAATACATTTATTTCTTGCAGGTTGCATTAAGTTTCTGGAGTCATATTATTTGATTCTGGTAACAAAAAGGCGTCAAATTGGCTGCATTTGTGGGCATGCTATATATGCAATCGATGAAAGTCAAATGATCACTATCCCGCACGTGTCTGTTCAATCTGATGTTGCCAATTCTAAAACTGAGCTGAGGTATTAACCCATCTTTTCAATCGCGATTTGTTTAAGTTCAATTTTGTATTTTGAGGTGTTTGTATAATTTGCAGGTACAAGAAGCTTCTGTCAAGTGTAGACTTAACAAAAGATTTTTTCTATAGTTACACTTATCCTATAATGCAGAGCTTGCAAAAGAATGTGTTGTCATCTGGTGAGGAAGGCATGCCATATGATAACATATTCGTCTGGAATGCATATTTGTCACAACCTATTCGATCGAGGTGCAACAATTCTATTTGGACAATCGCATTAGTTCATGGCCATTTTAAGCAGGTAATATACAAACCCTTATTTGTATATGTTGCGAATTTTCACGTTTCTATATCAGCGTAGATAGCATAAATGAATTGCGACTTCACTACTTTTCTTGGAGCCTTTAGTGACTTGCTTTGTTATTATTTGTGGTGTACCCAATACACGCAGATCAGGCTATCGATATTTGGAAGGGACTTCAGCGTTATTTTGGTTTCCAGACGTTCCCGACATTTTGCAGGCACTCGGTAAGCTACAGTTCTAGTTAGACTTTATTTTATGGATATTCTCTCTTTATCTGACTTACACTTCTGCGGGTTCAAGAATTTTGCTGGCTAGGATTTTTCTTGTCAGTTTATGTATAGGTCTTGATGGAGTAATCTCTTGTCTGCTATCTTAAATATCATGAACAGTTACTTGAAAAGAGGAGTGAATGATCGAGGAAGGGTTGCGAACGATGTTGAAACGGAACAAATAGTTCTTGATGAAGAAGCTGGCTCATGCAAGGGGAAAATGAGCTCTGTTGTGCAGATGCGAGGATCAATTCCGCTCTTCTGGTCCCAAGAAGCCTCAAGATTTAGTCCCAAACCTGATATTTTTTGTGAGAAACTGACTTACCACGTCTTTTATACTCGTTAGTTGACCACTTTATAATGTCTGTGCTTATTTACGCCATCTCTGGCTTCTAGTGGATGAGTCTTGATGACGTTTTGGATTGTTTGGCCTCAGTACAAAGGTATGATCCAACCTATGAGTCAACCAAAATGCACTTTGAAGATCTGGTGAATCGATATGGGAATCCGATCATTGTGCTTAATCTAATTAAGGTATTTTTTTTTCTGGCTAATTAAGAGATGTCTGTGCCTTATGTTGCTCTGAAATTGGTACATGTATGAGGTCTTGGTTAGTCTCTGACTGTGTTTGATGGAAATATTCAGACAGTAGAGAAAAGACCACGGGAAATGATGTTAAGGCGTGAATTTACTAATGCAGTGGGGTATTTAAATTCAATTCTTCCTGAAGAAAAGCATCTCAAATTTATCCATTGGGACTTCCACAAGTTTGCAAAGAGGTAAATACTGCAGGGTCCTTTTATGACCTTTCAATATAACTTGGACCTCACAACACTTTTTTGGCTGTGATGTTAAAGCAAATCGGCAAACGTGTTGGCTGTTTTGGGCGCTGTAGCAAGCGAAGCCCTTGATTTGACTGGATTTTACTACAGTGGCAAGCCTAAGATTGTTAAGAAGAGGGCTAACCGACTCAGTCATTCGAGCACTGGAAGGTATTTCATCTATTCTGAGACTTGGTGATGATATGTTCAGCGGTTTGTTTACAATCTTGACATTCTACTTTGTGTTAGCATTGGAGCTATTGCTTACTCTATGCTTGGTTTTGTTGTAATGAAATCCGTGCTTTTCTTCAGGGAACATTCTCTTTGTGATCTGAGAGCTTGCTCTGGAGAACTTTCTAGGGGCGGGAGCATAAATGAGAGTCTTAGCACCTTAGCTAATCGAGGCAGGGATATGAACCTTAGCCAAGAGATCAAAAACGAAAACGAAAACGACGATTCAGCTCCTCGATACCAAAGTGGTGTTCTGCGTACTAACTGTATAGACTGCTTGGATCGCACAAACGTAGCACAGTATGCTTATGGTTTGGCAGCTTTAGGCCGACAGCTGCAGGCAATGGGTTTGACCGATTCATCTAAGATTGACCCTGACAGTAGCCTGGCCGCTGCTCTTATGGACATGTATCAGAGCATGGGTGATGCACTTGCCCAACAATATGGCGGCTCAGCTGCTCATAACACTGTATTGTCACTGTTTTCTTTTGATCTGCTTGTCAATATTATATCCTTTTTTTTTTCCAAAGGTCAACCTTTTCGTGATGCGTATTGTTGACATTATTTGTTGTACGTACCGTACCACAGGTTTTCCCAGAAAGGCAGGGGAAGTGGAAGGCCACAACACAGTCTAGAGAGTTTCTAAAGTCGATCAAACGATACTACAGCAATACCTACACTGATGGAGAAAAACAAGATGCAATTAACTTGTACTCTACTTTGCTTTCCTCTATAATTTTCTTTTTTAGTTCTAGTTTTGCTATAGTATTAATATGTGATGCTTGCATCTTAAGGAATTTTCGGGTTTGAGAATTTGTTTCTTCTGGTCATTTTGAAATTGATTGTTGCCTTCTTCTGTGCACAGATTCTTGGGCTACTTTCAACCTCAAGAAGGAAAGCCTGCACTCTGGGAGTTGGATTCTGATTACTATCTTCATGTGTCAGGGATGGGAGATGAGATATTCCCAGATAATGGGTAAGATTTTACATTTTATTCAACCGAATATCTGAGATATACATGAGTTTTACAGAAGAGATGGTTCTTCATGGATCTCCTGAAAACTAGTTAGAGTTTTTTTCCTTTTGATCCGTTTATTTAGAGTTTATAATCATCTCAAATCATTTGAAGTGTCTTGTTTGATTAGGAGTTTTTTTAAGGATTTTGTTATTGTTTAGAATCATCCTTTCTCTTTGATTGATTGATAGAATTCAGAGAAGTTTTTTCGTTATTCCTGAATTCATTTTACAATCAACAACTCCGAGAAATTTTCCACATGAACTCAATCGATCGGAATTCAAGCTTTCCGAGCCATCAATTAGTCAATCAAACCAAGTTTTTGTGATTGCATAACAGAGTGCAGGGCAGTTGGAAGCCTGTGAACGGAGTTGGAGTCAATCTAGCCCCTGTCCCGGCCTGCAGAGAAGACTTCTTTAGGATGAAGCTAACATCCTTTGACAAATTGCTAGAACAGACATGTAGCTCCATAAAGAACGTGAGGCTTTGCAGTGAACCCGACCAAAGGCCAGGTGGTAGCTCTGGAAGTTCCAGTGTGGCTCCTGATGCAGCGTAAATAATCATCTCATCCTTCTTTTAAATTCCCAAAATAGCAACTTTTTAGGTGTTTTACTTGGAAGTAAAACTTCTTTCGATTTGACTACACAGGGAGATTCAGCTGAAGAGCCCCAATTGGTTGTTTGGTCAGAGAAAGCCTGAAGAATGCAGCTCCACCGTGAAAACTAACACAGATGAAAATGAAACTGGAGGAGCTCTGAGTGAGAGAGTCAACGATTTCTGCAACTTCAATTGGCTTTCTGAATCCAATGATCATGATGAAGACATATACCAGAGGTACACTCGATCCATTTTGTTATTATGTTCAAGAGATACTTAAGATTTCACTAGAAATATGTTCCAGAAAACTCTTTAAAACCTGCTTTCATGGTGATGGTCAAACAGAGACCAACAGCTGTTACCATAGTCTTGTTTACCTGTTTATGGTGATTTTTGAGGTGATGGCCTGAGCTATGTTTACCCGTTGGCCTGCGGCTAAGCTATGTTTACCCGTTGGCCTGAGCCGAAGCTATGTTTACCCGTTGGCCTGCGGCTAAGCTACGTTTACCCGTTGGCCTGCGCCTAAGCTATGTTTACCCGTTGGCCTGCGCCTAAGCTATGTTTACCCATTGGCCTGCGGCTAAGCTATGTTTACCCGTTGGCCTGCGGCTAAGCTATGTTTACCCGTTGGCCTGAGCCGAAGCTATGTTTACCCGTTGGCCTGCGGCTAAGCTACGTTTACCCGTTGGCCTGCGCCTAAGCTATGTTTACCCGTTGGCCTGCGGCTAAGCTATGTTTACCCGTTGGCCTGCGGCTAAGCTACGTTTACCCGTTGGCCTGCGCCTAAGCTATGTTTACCCGTTGGCCTGCGGTTAAGCTATGTTTACCCATAGCCGAAGCTATGTTTACCCGTTGGCCTGCGCCGAAGCTATGTTTACCCGTTGGCCTGCGGCTAAGCTACGTTTACCCGTTGGCCTGCGCCTAAGCTATGGTCTAGGTACTATCATGGATTTATGGCCTGCGCCTAAGCTATGTTTACCCGTTGGCCTGCGGTTAAGCTATGTTTACCCATTAGCCTGCGGCTAGCTATTAGCTATGTTTACCTCTTGGCCTGCGGCGGCTGGTCTAACCTCAATGTTTACCGTTTGTTTGGTGGCCCCGTCCCGTTTAGGTACCTGTCGATAACGTCAAAGAATGAAGCCAACGGTTGGTACGGTGGAACTCTCCTTGGGGACCAAGATGAGAATAGCGAGGTTTATAGACACTATGCTGAGCTATGTGAGGGTCCGGTCATGGAGCCATTTGAGAATGATAATGAGATAGAAGAGCATTACGGAAACATTCTTCGTAAGAAGGGTGATGTTATGGAGGACGGGACAGACGCGGAAAATGAGATGGAAGCGATCTTCAAAGAGTACGAAGAGATCGGTAACGACCTTGGCATTATTCCCACCCAATGCAAATCCTTTGCCACCGACCCTTGTTGGCTCTCTAGATGGCTCGTCCATGACGACCACCTTCCAAAGGTCCTCTAGCCACTTTTCTATTTTTTTCTTCTCCTTCATTTTGTCTCATATACATACATACATACATACATACATACATACATACATACATACATACATATATATATATATATATGCGCCTGTAATCTGTATGTATATGTGCAAGTACAAATTGCTTTCATCATTAACCCCACACGCATACATACATGTATAAATATATATGATCTTTGAGTTATTCTGCGAATCTGAAATATACAAATGCATAAAAAAAGTTTAATTATTAAATTAAGGTACAACATGACATATAGAATAAAAGTCTTGATCGCTAAAACCGACCATTAATTCCATATATCAACGTCTGTAAAGCAAAGGGATACACACTCTTTTATACATTATATATATATATATTGTATATATACCACAGAAATATCATCAAACCTACGCACCAAAATACCCTTTCAAGTCAACTCTTTTCTTTTTTTACTTACCAATGGCCAAAGTCGAACGGGAAAATGTTGCTTGGTGCTTCAAAATCTGATATATATGTATATTTAACATTAAGTTAATTATATATATATATATATATATATAAATTAAAAGGTAATAAGAAGAAAAGAAATCAAACCGAAGTCAAAGAGAGAGGGTTGGCTATTGATATATCGGAATTGTAGATCTCCTAAACCGATAAATATGCTGTCTTCATCTACGGATTTAGAGATGCCGTTGGTTTCTCCAATTCCACTTGCTGTCTCCATTACACTATTTGTCTGAATATCTGCAGATTAAATAAATAAATATATATTTTATATACACTTTTTAGAGTGATCATTTAAATATAGACTAATTGATTAAAGTTATTATGTATAAATTAGGGTTATGATGATGAGAAAAAAAAAGACTAACTATTATTATTATTATTATTATTTGGAAGCTCATCAGAAGTATTGGCCATAGATGCTCCCTCCATGGCGTTCATGTTTGTTTGCGTTGGAGTTGAGTTATGAGAGCTACGTGCCTGTCATGAGATTACATTATACATCATCATCATCATCATCCACATGTACATACATACATGCATGTATATGTATATATATATAATTATATATATGTATACCGTTCTCATTGTCTCTGTTGTATTATGGCGGATATTGGCACTGTGGCTCTCACGACCGGCCATGGGAATATGTTCTCCATTTTGTCGGACAGCCCTGAACGGTTTCTCCTATACGTTTGAATTAATAAATATAAATCAATTTATGCACATTATTTTAAAACCAATGCATATATATATATATATATAATTCATTGCTAGTTCACACTTACTCTTCTTGTGATCCTATTTTGTGGGGTGAGAAATCTTGAAGCCGGTAGCCCCAGGACAATCACTCTAGGGTTAGGTTCGCCAATCTGTAACAATGGAACACTATCAAATTGATTTGTGCTTAAAATATAAAAGATTATAATTTATATTAGTTCATAATATCATATAAAAGATTATAATTTATATTAGTTCATAATATTATATAAAAGATTATATAAGAGATTATAATTTATATTAGTTCATAATATTATATAAAAGATTATATAAGAGATTATAATTTATATTAGTTCGTAATGACGATGTAATTATAATTAATATATATATATATGTGTCAAGATTATTATATATGCAGTAACGTACCGAGTTGGTGTTGGCATCATTCTGGCGACTGCGGCCACCATAGGAGGGACCGTGACCACCACGGTCATTGCCAGGACTGTGATGATCGTCCATGTAGTCCAGAGAGATAGGTTCAATATCAACAATTTGGGGGCCGCTCCCTCGACTAGGACCGTCTGAAAGGTTACGTTCAGAATTGGTGGGACAACTTACACGGCCACGGCCGCGGCTTGGGCCACGACTACGACCACGGCCACGACCACGACCAGGACGGTTGTCAGGTTGTACATTAGGGATAAGCTGATGATTAATAGCTATGAGAGATGCGTGCGGCCCAATCACTGGCCTTGTATTTGTGTTGAACGCTCCATTTCTATCCATTCCTTCGGTCATCCTCTCCTATATATATATATATATTTAATGTTAAACTACTATAATATGTGTCAAGATTAATATACATGCAATAACGTACCGAGTTGGTGTTGGTATCATTATGGCGATCGCAACCACCATAGGAGGGACCGCGACCACCACGACCATAACCAAGACTGTGATGATCATCCATGTACTCCAGAGAGATAGGTTCTAGATCAACAATTTGGGGGTTGCTCCCACGACTAGGACCGTCTGAAAGGCTACGTTCAGAATCGGTGGGATAACTTGCACGACCACGGCTTGGGTCACGACCACGGCCACGGCTTGGGCCACGACCACGACCAGGACAGTTGTCAGGTTGTATATTAGGGATAGGCTGATGATTAATAGCTATGAGAGATGCGTGCGACCCAACCATTGGCCTTGTATTTGTGTTGAACGCTCCATTTCTTCCCATTCCTTCGGTCATCCTCTCCTATATATATATATATATATTTAATGTTAAACTACTATAATATGTGTCAAGATTAATATACATGCAGTAACGTACCGAGTTGGTGTTGGTATCATTATGGCGACCGTAGCCACCATAGGAGGGACCGCGACCACCACGGCCATAGCCAAGACTGTGATGAACGTCCATATACTCCAGAGAGATAGGTTCTATATCAACAATTTGGGGGCTGCTCCCACGACTAGGACCGTCTGAAAGGCTACGTTCAGAATCGATGGGATAACTTGCACGGCCACGACCACGACTTGGGTCACGACCACGACCACGACCACGACCACAACTTGGGCCACGACCACGACCAGGACGGTTGTCAGGTTGTACATTAGGAATAGGCTGATGATTATTAGCTATGAGAGATGCGTGCGACCCAACCACTGGCCTTGTATTTGTGTTGAACGCTCCATTTCTTCCCATTCCTTCGGTCATCCTCTCCTATATATATATATATATTTAATATTAAACTACTATAATATGTGTCAAGATTAATATACATGCAGTAACGTACCGAGTTGGTGTTGGTATCATTATGGCGACCGCAACCACCATAGGAGGGACCGCGACCACCACGGCCATAACCAAGACTGTGATGATCGTCCATGTACTCCAGAGAGATAGGTTCTAGATCAACAATTTGGGGGCTGCTCCCACGACTAGGACCGTCTGAAAGGCTACGTTCAGAATCGGTGGGATAACTTGCACGACCACGGCTTGGGTCACGACCACGACCACGGCTAAGACAGTTGTCAGGTTGTATATTAGGGATAGGCTGATGATTAATAGCTATGAGAGATGCGTGCGGCCCAACCACTGGCCTTGTATTTGTGTTGAACGCTCCATTTCTTCCCATTCCTTCGATCATCCTCTCCTATATATATATTTAATGTTAACCTACTATAATATGTGTCAAGATTAATATACATGCAGTAACGTACCGAGTTGGTGTTGGTATCATTATGGCGACCGCAGCCACCATAGGAGGGACCGCGACCACCACGACCATAGCCAAGACTGTGATGATCGTCTATGTACTCCAGAGAGATAGGTTCTATATCAACAATTTGGGGGCTGCTCCCACGACTAGGACCGTCTGAAAGGCTACGTTCAGAATCAGTGGGATAACTAGCACGGCCACGGCCACGGCTTGGGTCACGACCACGACCATGACTTGGGCCACGACCACGACCAGGACGGTTGTCAGGTTGTACATTAGGGATAGGCTCATGATTAATAGCTATGAGAGATGCGTGCGACCCAACCACTGGCCTTGTATTTGTGTTGAACGCTTCATTTCTACTCATTCCTTCGGTCATCCTCCCCTATATATAAATACAAATCAAATTAAATCGGAAAAAAATAAATGCAAAGGAGGAAAGTAAAAATATCATTAGATGGAGTAATTAAAAAAAATCTAAGATGAACAATCAAAATTTTGTACCATTTAATTAAACGTGGTAATGATAAGAAAAGGAAACATAAGTATTACTTGCATAACTTTATATATTTTTAAATTTCGCGCGAAAAAATTTCCCACGTAAAAATACAATATATTATATCGAATTTAACCAAAACTCTTATTTCTTTTAATTTCGCAATTTATATATATATATATGTATTTGTATGTATATACAGTAATTGGGATCTAATATATCAAAATATTCAAATAAAAATTAATAATAATATTATAACATTATATCAAAATTATTTAAATTTAATTCAATCCAAAAATTAAGTAAAAAGTTCAGAATGATCTAATAATCTATGAAAAATATAATTAATATAGTTTATATTTTAATCCATGTAATTATAATATATACATATGTGTCAAGATTAATATACATGCAGTAACGTACCGAGTTGGTGTTGGTATCATTATGGCGACCGCGGCCGCCATAGGAGGGATCGCGACCACTACGGCCATAGCCAGGACTGTGATGATCGTCCATGTACTCCAGAGAGATAGGTTCAATATCAACAATTTGGGGGCCGCCCCCACGACTAGGACCATCTGAAAGCCTACATTCAGAATCGGTGGGATAACTTACACGGTCACGGCCATGGCTTGGGCCACGACTACAATGGTTGTCAGGTTGCACATTAGGGATAGACTGATGATTAATAGCTATGAGAGATGCGTGCGGCCCAACCGCTGGCCTTGTATTTGTGTTGAACACTCCATTTCTTCCCATTCCTTCGATCATCCTCTCCTATATATATATATATTTAATGTTAAACTACTATAATATGAAAATATCATTATCCTGATATATAATATAATAATGAGAACTTGTGGAGGATTTTTTTTTTTATGATATAATGATCGAGAAGATATCACATTCACATTCTTGTACTTCCATCTATAATAAACTATATATATATATATTATATACTCCTTTGTAATAATGTAGCATCTAATGTTTTATACTCATAACATTCAAAAACAATATATACAAATCAAAATCTCGTATCTACAATAATAAGATGTATTCATATAGACAAGAAAAATGTTATAATCAGGTAGATAATATTCATATATCGTGTCTGTTAATTAATGTGTTCAAGTTTTGCATGAAAGTAATTATCACATTTAAATTTTCAAACATCCGTGTATCCATAATTAAAATTTTTAAGAGTTAATTTATTATGTCAAAACATTTACACCAATGATATATTTTTTATAATAATATCAACATAAAAACAATAAATATTAATCATGAATTTAAATCAGACCCGTAAAAATAAATACAAAATAAAATATATTATTAGATAGAATATTTAAAAATAATGTAAGACGCAACTCAAAATTTTGTACCACTTAATTAAAAGAGATAATGATAAGTAAATAAAAATTAAATATTACTTATATAACTGTTTTAAAAGTTTCCAAATAAAATATATAATATATTATATCAAAATTTTTAACGTATTTGCTTTGGGTAAAGGGAAAAATTAAATACAAATCAAATTTAATCGGAAAAAAATAAATACAAATGAGAAAAGTAAAAATATCATTAGATGGAGTAATTAAAAATAATCTAAGATGAACAATCAAAATTTTGTACATTTAATTAAACGAGATAATGATAAGAAAAGGAAACATAAGTATTACTTGCATAACTTTATATATTTTTTAAATTTCGCGCGTAAATTTTTTTGTGTAAAAGTACAATATAATATATTGAATTAAAAAAATCTTATTTCTTTTAATTTCGCAATATATATTTAAATGAATATATTGTAATTGGGATCTAATATATCAAAATATTCAAAGAAAAATTAATAATATTATAATATTATATCAAATTATTTAAATTTAATTCAATCCAAAAATTAAGTCAAAAGTTTAGAATTATCTATTAATCTATGAAAAATATGAGTTATAGTAGTTTATGTTTTTAATCGATGTAATATATATATATATATGTGTGTGTGTGTCAACATTAATATACATGAAGTAACGTACCGAGTTGGTGTTGGTATCATTATGGCAACCACATCCACCATAGGAGGATTCGCGACCACCACGACCATAGCCAGGGCTGTGATGATTATCCATGTACTCCAGAGAGATAGGTTCTATATCAACAATTTGGGGACCGCTCCCGCGACTCGGACCGTCTGAAAGGCTACATTCAAAATCAGTGTGATAACTTACACGGCCACGGCCAGCGCCACAACGGTTGTCAGGTTGCACATTAGGGATAGACTGATGATTAATAGCTATGAGAGGTGCGTGAGGCCCAACCACTGGCCTTGTATTTGTGTTGAAGGTTCCATTTCTTCCCATTCCTTCGGTCATCCTCTCCTGTATATATATATATAATATGTTAAACTACTATAATATGAAAATATCATTATCTTGATATATAATAAAATCATGAAAATTTGTGGAGGTTTTTTCTTATGATATAATGATCAAGAAGATATCACATTCATATTTTTGCACTTCCATCTATAATAAACTATATATATATTCCTTTGTAATAATGTAGCATCTAATGTTTTCTACTCATAACATTCAAAAACAATATATACAAATCAAAACCTCATATATACAATAATAAGATAAATACATATATACACACAAGACAAATGTTTAACTTTTATATATATATATATATATAAATAGATAATATTCATATCTCGTGTCTCATCATTAATGTGTTCAAGTTTTGAAAGTAGTTCACATTCAAATTTTTGCACATCTTTATATCCATAATTAAACTTTTAAAGGTTAATTTATTATGTCAAAACATTTACACTAATGATATACTTTTATAATGACATCAACATAAAAACAATAAATATTAATCATGAATTTAAATCGGATCCGTAAAAATAAATAGAAAATACAAAATAAAAGATATTATTAGATTGAGTATTTAAAAATAATGTAAGACGCAAACTCAAAATTTTGTACTACTTAATTAAAAGAGATAATGATAAATAAATAAAAATTAAATATTACTTACAAAACTGTTTTAAATTTTCCAAATAAAATATATAATATATTATATCAAATGTTTGAAAGCATTTGCTTTGGATCAAGGGAAAAATTAAATACAAATCAAATTAAACCGGAAAAAATAAATACAAAAGAGAAAAGTAAAAATATCATTAAATGGAGTAATTAACAAAAAATCTAAGATGAACAATCAAAATTTTGTACCATTTAATCAAACAGAAAAATGATAAGAAAAGGAAACATAAGTATTATTTGCATAACTTTATATAATTTTAAATTTCGCGCGTAAAAGTTTCGCGCGTAAAAATACAATGTATTATATTAAATTTAACCAAAACTCTTATTTTTTTTTAAAATTTTGTAATATATATTTATATATATTGACATTTTAAATTTTTTTAAGATATATTATATCGAATTTAGTCATAACTCTTTTTTCTTTTAACTTCATAAAATATATATATTGACATTCTTTTAAAAAATAAAATACATTAGATCATATATTTTAGTGTCTTTGCTTTTCATAAAAGATTCATATATTTCACCACTCAAAAACTTGATCATCAATTGCCTTCGCACCATTGTGAGAATACAAATTAGATCAAGACTAACAAATCCATGATATATATATATATATATATTGATAATTCAGTTTATTTACATACTCCATTGATGGATGTATTCAAAGATTTTAAAAGATAAATAAAGACGAAGAAAAACAACAATAAAATCGCATGGAAAACGACAACGAATACGTATAATTGACCCAAATCTTTTTTTTAATTCGAAAAAAAAAAAGAAAAAGGTATACCACAAAATTAGGATCTAAGAGAATAGTTGGAGGAGATGATGGATGACGCCGATTGGATACAGGAGGAGACTGATTCCCATTGAAACTCCACTCCGACATTTCTGTCGTCTCAGGTAATAAGATATGAGATATATAATATAACTGTATGTAAATACATATATATATATATATACTCATACGTATTTACATATATACGTATATATATATATATTCATACCTATATATATGGCTACATGGACATTGCATATAGAACACGTGTGTAGAACTGATAAATTATTTGCACATTAACAAAAAAAAAAAATTGGAAATATAGTGTATGTTTTATTTATGTCAATTTGTCCAACATTTGGTTATAAAAGGTAATTTATGTTCTAAACGACATTGAAATCTTCGAATTTATAATTGTGTATCTAAAGAAAAGTGTTATAAACAATTAAAACAATTTGGATTCTTTAAATCAATGTTTGAATATATATATATATATATATGAGTAGGGAGAACCACATTGCACACCATTTATTAAAAAAAGTTATGAATTTAGGATGATATGTGTTGAATATTTGATGAATTTTAAATTATTTTTTAATTTAATTTAATTTAATTTAAATTAGTTTATATATTTTACAGGAAGGATTTTTTTTAATGGATAAAGATAATATTGTCTATGTATATCTGTGAAAATACGCGTATAATGATTTGGCGTGAAAATAAATGAAGTATTAGCCGTTACACATACCATTTCTATATCATAAATTTGGAAGATTCTTTTTAAAAAATTACAATACAACTCACCCTTTTCAGATTTTCAGTCTTAATTAGGGAAATAATTGTTAAAAAATTTATTTTATTTTTCTGCCATAAATGTACATAATTATGTACATAAATACAATTATCTATTTATAGATATTATATTAAAATAAGACAATGAAAATGTGCAATGGGGCCCACTTAAGTTACTTAATTGGGCCAAATGAACCCTCGAAAGCATCTTTTTTATTAGTGGGCCTGAGAACTCAACCGGGCTTAGTTTAGAACATTTGACCCGACCCGACCCGATTATGAACCCGGTAAAGTTCCCACTGTGAAACCCTTCTCTCTCTATCTCTCTCTCTCTCTCGCCTCCTCGTTGCCGCGACGCCGTAGGTGCGAGAAGACGGAAAATGGAGGATATAGAAGATTTGTTGGCCGGAGGCGGCGGAGGTGGAGCTCCTTTAGGTTTCCGATTACCTTTGACGGCGGTCGGAATAAATCCCAAAACGAATAAGACCAAAAAACATGTCCCCAACAAAGATGAAATTGGTGCTTCGGTTCATAATGACTCGCTTGCTCCTCAGTCTTCCATGATCCCTGGAACTCAGGTTCTCTCTCGTTGTGTTAACTACATCCATGGCGTTTCCTATACATACACTCATCTTTTTTTTTTTTTTTGCGGATTTGTCTTGTAGACAATATATATCAAGACATTCGGATGTTCCCATAACCAGGCAAGTGTGTTCTTGAGTTTGTCATGTTTTTTCACATGATTTCTTCGTTGTAAGAGGTGATTGAACCCTAATTGTCTCATTAGGGCTTGAATTTCATGTTACCATCTCAACGCATAGATGTTGATCTCTCTGTAGTTAGACTACGCATAAGGTAACGTAATTTGGCAATCTTCATGCGTCTCGTAATTGTATGGTTTCTGTTCAGAGTGACAGTGAGTATATGGCTGGTCAGCTCACAGCATTCGGCTATGGATTAACGGAGATTCCCGAGGAGGCTGATCTGTGGCTTATTAATACGTAAGCAATGATTAATCTTTGGTGCTGTGGAAATCCATAACAGGAGAGGTCCCTTACTCTCTTGAACAATGCCGTGATTTTATGCAGCTGTACTGTGAAAAATCCGAGTCAGTCTGCTATGACAACGTTGATATCGAGAGGAAAGATTGCGAAAAAGCCTCTCGTGATTGCTGGATGTGTTCCTCAGGGCAGTCGGGACCTCAAAGAGTTAGAAGGAGTCAGTGTAGTTGGAGTTCAACAGATCGATCGTGTTGTTGAGATTGTAGAAGAAACTCTGAAAGGTCATGAAGTGCGGCTTCTCATTCGGAAGACTTTGCCTGCTCTTGATCTCCCAAAGGTGGATATAAAATGTGATTTATGATGATTCTCAACATAGCATGGCTATTCTCTGGTTCTCTAATTACTGCCAATACATTTTGGATTTGTTTCTTGATATACCATTAGTACTCTTAAATGCATACAAATTTGGGGGGTTTTAGCATACTCAAATGATTTCTCGTTTTTCTGCGAGTTCGAGCTCAATTGGATTCTTTCAGTTTGAAATAGAAGCAATTTTCTATTCACAGGTACGGAGGAACAAGTTCATTGAAATTCTCCCTATTAATGTTGGCTGTTTGGGTGCCTGTACTTATTGCAAAACAAAGCATGCCCGTGGTCACCTGGGAAGCTACACAGTCGATAGTCTCGTAAGTAGGTTTAGCATTACAGACGAAATTTTCAGTTTTCAAACCTTCTTTTCAGCTTTTCCCCTTGTTTTCCTCCGTAGGAAATGTTCTTGACATTCTCATTCTGCAGGTTGAGCGCGTGAGAACTGTAATTGCTGAAGGAGTGAAAGAGATATGGTTGAGCAGTGAGGACACTGGAGCATATGGTTTGTCTTCTATTCTAACCTAATAGACATAGTTTACTCTTGACCCTCATGGTGGATCTATCTTAGGTAGCCCGTTAAGCATGCAGTGTGAAACTTATTGTTAAAGATCGTGTACTTCAATTATCACAGGTCGTGACATAGGAGTCAATCTCCCAATACTTCTCAATGCTATTGTTAAGGAACTACCTTCTGACCAAAGCACAATGCTAAGGATTGGGATGACTAATCCCCCCTTTATTCTCGAACATTTGAAAGAGATAGCCGCTGTTTTGCGTCACCCCTGCGTATACACCTTCCTTCATGTGCCTGTACAATCTGGCAGCGACACTGTATTGACGGTGAGAGCTGAGTTTTCTCGATCTTTCCATCTGCCCTTGGTCATGTCATATGTTTTCTGACTATTTCTTTTTATTGAAGGCCATGAACAGGGAATATACGGTGAGTGATTTCAGGTCCGTAGTAGACACCTTGTCAGCACTTGTGCCTGGAATGCAAATCGCTACTGATATAATATGCGGCTTTCCTGGTTAGTGCTAATAAAACCCTAAAACCGGTGCTACTTTCATTTGCATTTCTTGCTGTAATCAATATATGCCTGTATTTGTTTATTGGCTTTCAATAATTTGATGGAAATATGATTCAAAATGTGTTGACTGCCGACATATAGTTAACCCATTTCTCCTTTTGTCAATTCAAGGTGAAACCGATGAAGATTTTGCTCAAACAGTTGAGCTTATCAAGGAATACAAGCTCCCTCAAGTTCATATTTCTCAGTTTTACCCTCGACCAGGTACACTCAACCACTTGTTAATGAATATCATCTCGAGTTTTGGTTTGTGTCATTAGATTTCACATTTTGCAATGTGCCTTTTGTGATTTATAGGGACACCAGCAGCGAAGATGAAGAAGGTCCCAAGTAATACAGTGAAAAAACGAAGCCGTGAATTGACTTCTGTCTTTGAAGCTTTTACTCCTTACACAGAAATGGTGGGCAGAGAAGAGAGGATATGGATAACTGAAATAGCAACTGATGGAGTTCACTTGGTAAGCTCCTATTTTTCATATAACTTTTCACAATTCAACCCCAAGTAAAACTTGAAAATTACTTTCATTTCATTGTTTCATGCCAGAGTTCATGCATTTCACTTATAGTTAGGGGAGATATTTTCCGTAAAACGTAATTGCTTACATCTTGTTAAGTTCATATTTCAGCAATATATTACTATGTATTGCGGCGTTAATCTGAACCCATCTTACTGCATTAAGTTAATTATCGACGAGTGAAACAAAAATCGATAAAAGCTCAGAGTAGACTGTATTCTTCATTCATAATGTGTCTCTGTGTAGGTTGGGCATACCAAGGGATACATACAGGTCTTAGTTGCTGCACCGGAAAGCATGCTTGGAACCTCAGCTATTGCAAAAATAACATCTGTGGGAAGATGGTCTGTGTTTGGGGAGATTATCGAGACGTTGAATCCTGAAAATAAAGAGACTTTCATGGCGGAAAAATCATCTTCTCCTCGGGCTGTTACGTGTGAGACTTGCACTTGCTCTGCTGAGAGCTGTGAAGGACAGAATACAAAAGAAGTTTGTGATGTTTCAGGAGATCTTTTACCTCTAAATCGAAGTCCGAATAGCTTGTTTGGACTGTTCTTGAGAAGGAGAAACAAGCCGATGCATGAAAAATCAGAGAAAGAGATCTCAGGGTTCAATGAAAAGCAAGAACTTGAAACCGAATGGGGTTTCATCGATAAGGCTCTTCTATGTGGAATGATCATCAGCACGTTCACCATCATCGCCTTGCTGATGACCATAGGATCTAGGGTTTTGCTACGGCAGTGAGATTATTCCGTCATATCAGATCAACCGAGTTGGTTTTTGTTGCACGAAAGTAAATTGATTATCGAGTTGAACGTTTGGGTGTTAACTTACATGAATGAAGCATAATCTGAAAAGAATTGGCTTGTTATTTATTTGACTGAACAGAATAGGAGGAGAAGTGGGTGTGAGGGAATAATACTGTCGGATCTTCATTTCCCTCTGGAAATCAATCACAAGGACGTTTTATTTACTGTGATGAATGTTTTTTTTTTCACTTTCTTACAGCATCATATCTGACTTAGCTGGTAATCTCTTGAAGAAATTGGCAGGTACTGAAGGCATCTTGCTCCTGAACCGTGGATGACGCAGCATGTACAATCCCACGAGAATTGCAATCACCTGGAACGGGGTGACGTAGATAAACACGGCCCAAATCAACGAGAAGATGATAAATATAGCCGTGGCTCTCGGGTCACGCCAGCTCAGTAGGGCCTGAGTTCTCTCCCCTTGGGTCGCAAGGTCACCCACCACTGTCTGGACCCTGCCCGCGACACTCCTTAGCCTGTCGTACCTAAATCTGACAATGTCTGAGGGTTTATTACTGGGGAATGTGTCAAACTCCTCGTCTAACTCGTCTGGACGCATGTGGTCGGCTTGGGACAGACGGGCATCCATGTGAGGAGGATGTCTGGGCCTGAACCGGTAGTTCCACATGCCAATGACAAAGAGGTAAAGGAAGACCGTAGGCAAGATCAGTTCCGGGTAACAGACTAGGATCAAGAACAGGACGTGAACCAAACACGTCGTGATCGGGTTTCTCCATGTGCAGATATCATTGAACCACTTGCAGACGAGAGTGACTGACGAGAGAAGTGACATGATCCTGTTGAAATTTGCTTTGCTTCTCCTGAGACTGAACATATGGTAGTCCACATCAAGCATGTACTCCACAACCTCTCGCCTCAGAGGAGGCTCGGCTCTGGCCAGCCTGGCCGCAACTATCTGCATTGCCTGGTGCCTCAGCAAGTCGATGTGCCTGACAGGTATCGGTTGAACATAATGCATTTTCGGCAACAATGGCTTTCCGTACTGTGCCACCATGTTCACCCAAGCTGTGCAGGTGAACCTCAAAGCCAACTGAAGCTCCCCGTTCTTCCTCAGACCGGATGATGTAAGAACAAGCAATGGGTAGAAATGCGTGTAAACTTTGTCGGTTTCCAACGTGGACAGGCGGACTCTCACTTTCCCGATCCTCTGGTCCCTGGTATCGCCACCGCCATTGATTTGAGCATTGTCAAATACGCCAATTGTTACAACGGTACATGGATCAAAGACCTCCCAAGTGTACTGCTCATTCCATCTGGGCGCAAGCGTATCGAGAAGAGTCCTTGTCCTCACCCATTTGTTCCCATATTTCGCCACACAGTACGCATCCGTTGTCCTCCCGTCTTTGCCTTTCATCGGCATCAAATTCCTGGCACTGAGAATCCCAAGCTCCAAAATTCCGATACTTTGCTTCCTGAGATGCTTGGAAGATGGCTGAAGATCGCTGCTGAAGTGCGTCGACTCATCGAGCACGTGATACCCTGCTTCTAGACACATCTGAACGAGAATCTTGCTCGAGAATTTCTCTTTTTTCTTATCGGTATCTTCCTCCATGGCCATAGACGGTTTCTGAAGATTAAACCACCGTGGCTCGGGCATTCTGCTCGTTTCGTGCCTCACGGGCACATCTCTAACCTGTATGAACACCCTCCCCATAATCTCATCTTTCCCCGGACCGACCCTATCATCCACCGAAATGATAATCATGTCCTCAAATGGTTCAGACACAACAAACATGAGTTCTTCGTGCCACTGCGGGTTCACCGTCTGCATCTGAGCAGCCCTCATGGCTCTCATCTGATTGCCTGCCTGCACCTTGACCACTGCCTCTGGTGCTCGCCCCTTTTCGGATGGCACGAGATCCTGAGCCTCCATTATTTTCATCCTGAGGTAATACAACTTGGGCGAGAAGTAAACCTTAGACCGCGTATTCGTGAGGTTCGAGTGGCTCACGCTATGAGCGTCCGAGTGCCAAGCCTCGGGAAAAGACTCATCGGCCTGCGTCCCCATCCACACAGCCACCATTATCTCTCCTTTCTGCGTCTTCATGCCTTTCTTATCCACCAGCTTGTACCACTGAGGAGCCAGAGGACTGTCAGGAGGAACCCGAAGAGGAACTTCAGAGAGATCGATGGGTACTCTCCCAACGAAATCATCTTTCGTCACAACGTCTTTGTCTTTCACGGTGATCTCAAGTTGGTTCGATTGTAATCTGTCTTTGGAGAAAGCGAAGATCTGTTTCCACACAGGATTCTGATTCTTTTCCAAGTGTTTTGTCACTCCTTTGTAGTTCCCCAGCTTCACTTCTACGTACGGGTCGAGGCTACCAGAGACGTCCATCACGGGAAGGTCGCGAGCCTTCACGACGTTCACGTAGAGGTAATGCATCTGCTCGACCAGGTCGTACGTGCTCGACGTCTTGTCTCCGCTTCGGAAGTAGTACGCATTACGCATACGCGCCGCTAGAGGAGGGCTTGTCTCCACCAGTTGGAACTCCGGGTTCTGCCTCGGCACTTGCATCTGCATCACTGCCGCCGCCGGTGGACCTGGCACCCTCATGAAATCCGCTCTGATCTCCGGCGCTGCTTGCGGAGGAGATGGCTTGGCGGAAGGAGGAACCGCCGCCGCCGTGCCGATGGAGTGGAACGTCCTCGTTTCCTTTTCCTTCTTCTTTTGCTTATTTTCGATGCGAATTTCTTCGTTTTCAGGGGTTCTGTCGGTTTCTACAAATGGGTTTTCATAGGTTTCGAACTTCTTTTCCTCCTCGACCGCTTCCACCGATGCTGCCGCTTTCGCCACCGGCGTCGGCGGGGCATAATTGGAGCCATCGTGAGGTAGAGCGTAGATTCTTAGGGCGATGTCGCCTTTGGATGTGGGAAAGAGGCCGCGTTTGTCTAGGGGGTACCTCTGGACGGTGGCCTCGGATTCCGACAAGGGAACGGAGACACCGGAGATCCTGACGCGGCCGAGGAACTTGCGGTGGTGGTTGTCGTAAACGACGACTTCGATGGTCTTGTTGGGGAGATCTCTGAGGTCCGAGACGTTGAAGACGAGCTTCTCGTTCCACTGAGGATTGAGATCCTTGTGCCGCGTCTCCGTTCGTTGACGCTGGTCACCGAAATCGACTTCAGCAAAGGGACTCGCCGAGCCTTGCCCATCTTTGGGCATGAGATCACTTGCGCCCACCACTTCTACAACCAGTTTGCTCATCTCCGACATAATACCTTTGTTGTCTTCTTGTCGGAAAAAGAAAATCTAGTGCGGTGGAGAGAGAATCCCGGTGAAGGAAACGGCCGGGATTCAGAACTGAGTACGTTTGGTAGAAGAGTAAAGAAGAGAGAAATTATGAAGAGAGAGGAACAATGAGAACCGAAACAGAGGAAATGAGATTAACATCATCTCTCTCTCTCTCTCTCTCTCAGTGTAAAAAGACAGAAACATATGATGTGTTTCAAATTAAAACAGAGAAAAACACGGGGGAGGAGAGAGAAGTCAAGAAGAAGACGGCATCAGTCGTTTTTGGACTTCTCTTTCCACGTCATTTAAAAAATAACTTAATTTTTTTGGAGAAGGTAATTAATTAATATTTATCAGACTTTCATTCTAATCAATATCTGCATTTCTTGAAACCCAAGTTACTATTATTATGGAGTTACATAAATTTGTTATTCAATATATATATGGACTACTGTACGTATACCAATGAAATATATTTACATTAGATTTTATAATGACTGAAATGTATCATATACTCCATTAAATATAGAAATTGACCATAACGTGTAAAAAAATAAATATAAAAATATCAACTGAGAGAGACTTAAGGCCATAAGTGACGTACCATCCTTGCCTTAGGTGGAAAGGTTATAGTGGTGGCCACTTGTGTTTTGTTTGCTAATGTTTTTATTTGTTTTATCGAATAAAATGCCATTTTTTTATCATTCTATCTAAAATAAGAAATTATGTAAAATCGAGGATTAGAATGGCATTTTAGGAATTTAATAGTTACATATTACTTCTAAGTTTGCTTGACCGACAGTAATATGGTTTGTTGGATCTGTATTTATGGGCATAGTCCATGGCATCATTGTCCTTCATTTGAGGTCTTTAAATAATTGAGACAAAAAGAAATTTTATATCCTGTGGGGAAAAGGTTTTTAATATCATCGAATAAAATTAAACAATATCAGTAAGTATAATAACATTTATAAATAAAAAAGTTTTTATCTAAATTTCTTGGAGAAAATAAAATATCCTATATACGAATCTGCATATTAAATGGATATTCATTTGAGGTAAAGAAAAATAAAAATAAATTCGAAACAATTTAAAAAATACATTTAAAATGCTATTCGAATTTCTACAATATATTTTCTTAAAGAAAATTTAACTTAAAATTTACCCTTATAACATTTATATTTCCAAATATCTCTGTCATTCATGTGATCCAAACGATCCATGTGATCCTTACGATCCACGTAACTCTTATTATATATGTGATCCTTACGATCTATGTGATCCCAACAACCCATGAGATCCTCGAAAATCGCTCGAAATCGCTGAAAATCATTCAAAATTCATTGGAAATCGCTCGAAAATTGCTGGAAATCGTTCGAAAATCGCTGAAAATTTCTCTCAACTTCGAAATCGTTTTTTGTTATTTCCTCTCAATTTTGAAACAGATTTCGTTTCGAAAAAATATAAAATTATATGGGTTTTTACTAATAAAATATAAAAATACATATATCTTTTATTTAATTTCTTTGTATTAGGTTTATAAGGTATACGTGAATCCTTGAATTCCTAGGAAGATATTAGTGATATTTTCCAGATTAAAAGATATATATATATATATATATATATAAGAAAATGTTAGATTTTTTTTATGTGAAATCGTGTGATGTGTAGGGCTATCATAGAGATAAGAGAAATGTGTGAGAGAGATGGAACACTCACATACATTCATAAAAAAAACTAATGAATTATCTTAATTTTTTTAATATATATTTTTTTCCCTTATTTGTATGTTCATTACAAAATGGGTTTTAAAAGAGAGTTGCTTTTTATCAATTGGATCAATCGTTTTCAAGGAAATCGGTCTCCCTGCATCATGAAATCTACAGTATAACATGTCATGTCCTTTCCTAAAAGTTGGTCCCTTTATTTATTATAATTTGGGTGCCACCACAAATTAATTTTTCTTTTTAATGAATGTATCAGAATTTTAAGATCCAATATGTATTATTCACAACTCCGGAGTTATCACATCATTTCTCATTAGATGTTTAACAGAAAAAAAAATTATATATAAATCAAAATTCAATTAAAAGTTATTAAAAATATGCATTTTATAAAAATTATTAGACATTAGATAATTGGTTATCGCTTCTTGTATGACAAAGAATAATTAAAAGTTTCTATTTTCTTAAACAAACAAACGAAATATTGATATATAAAAGAAATTGGTACATGTGTAACATGTTAGAGTAAGATAATTAAAGCCCCGGAGAAAAAGAATAAATAAATAATTATACCCACTCGTTATTATTCTTATTTTATTTTTATTTGGAGTTTTGCTATAAAGTTATCAATATAAACTCCTTAGGAGCTAAGGTTCATATATAACTGTTTCCAATAGATTTTTATTATTGGAGACCTCAATGTCTACAAGTCTAACCCCACTTTTAGTTTAAGAATCGTCAATGCTCATTAATGTGTTCTTGACAATATTTGAAAGGGGCTTTGGAGGTTTGGGCATTTTCAATTAAATTAAACTTGCTTTATTTTTTTTTTTTGCACTTGTACAACAATTTATGAAATTTGCCCACAATTTTCTTTTAATTTGAATCCCACATAATGTGAATATTTTTTTTTTCTAAATGGAAATTCGACTATGAAATAAAAAAACACAGATATGATCCTAATAAAATCAAGATTTTGTGAATCAATCTATGATGTTCAATATGTTTTGAAAAAATATTTTAGAAAAACTTGCTCTTAATCTCTAAAAGATGTATATATATATACACACACAAAAATATATAACTCTAGATGTTGCAAAGATTATTATGTCTTTGTTAATACCCTTCAAATTGGAGCATGCAAATTTTGAATGTCCAATTTGTGAAGAAAATTATCAAATTCCTTCTTTCCAATCGTCTTGATGAATATATCTACGAACTAACGTCGAGTAGATACATGTTTTGTGACAATAATTGCATTGACAATCTCATTTCGGACGAGATATCATGACATCTATCTCAATGTGCTTTGTCCCTTAATAAAAAAACCGGATTTGCACTAATGTGTAATGAAGTCTGATTATTGCAATACAACTGAATATGACGATAATGTGAAATACCAAGATCAGTCAATAGAGTCTTGAGCCACTTTAGTTCACAAACTGTCATGAACATCACTCTATATTCTGATTCCACGAAAGATGAAGACAAAGTTAGTTTTTTCTCCGTTTTCTAGAAAACGGGTGATTCACCTAAATGAATAAACCATCCTGTCACCGATCATTGTGTCAAAGAACATCCAACCCAATCAAAATCATACCAAGTTGTAAGACATAAATAAAAAAAATGCACGAAGTAGAATCCCTTGTCCTGGATTCATTTTAAAATATTGTATCACACGAAAAGCTACATTCCAATAATCAACAATTGGTGACTGCCTGCATAAGAACATTGGTATTACAAGAAAGATCAGGTCCGGTCACCCCTAGATAAACAAGACGTCTTACTAGGCATCTGTAGCTCATAGGATCTGAATACAATGAAGACTCTAAAATAGGTAATCAATGATTTTGTTCAACGTGAAATGTGATCGATTTAGTTCAAAGTAAACTAACCTCAGAAAAAATTATCAAGTGCGTACTTCCTTTGGCAAAGATAAATACCAGAAGGACTGCGAGCAACTTCAATCCCAAAAAAATATTCAAAACCCCAAGATCTTGTTGGAGTATGCTCTAGAGACCAATCATTTGGATGATTCTTATTTGAGTATTTCTGATGTATCATGACATTTTCTATAAAATGGCATTCTATTATTTCATTTCATTTACTGTCTGCGTATATAAATAGATGAAATAATATCCTTAGAAATATAATATAAGATAATCTTAAAACATCCCTCGTCGAGCATCATTGAGAATAAGTATATGAATGTTGCATTAAGACTAGTATGTGTAAATTGATATGAGATATCAATTTAACACATAGGTACATGTTAGAGGACAATGTACTCGACGATCCGCCATGAGATTGCTACATGGATTGTTATAGGAGTATCATAGCAATTCTCATTGTCATTATGGTATATATAATCCTAAGACTTGAGATCGCCAGAGATCTTAACATGAGTAATTGCATGCTTTGACACTATCAAACATCACTCATAAATGGATGGACGAACAAGATAATAATTGGCTATGCAATCTGTTTATGTAGTAAGATGTTGGTTGCCCGCACAGGTGTTTGTTGCCCGCACATGTGTTTTTCTAGAAAGAGAGTTTCTTTCTAGAAGAACTAGTGGGAATACTGTAGAACTTGAAGAAATTCAAGAACCACAAGAGAATACTGCTGATATTGAGATGGAAACTGAGAAGACACCACTAACAATTGTGGAACCGAAACCACAATTAGTTGAGGAGTCGAAACCACAAACCAATGTGGAACCTGCTCATGAGACACAAATTGTGCGTAGGTCTATAAGATCACATCGTGCACCACAGAGATATGGATTTCTGGTTACTCAAGATGGTGATGTAATGCTCATGGAAGATGATGAGCCTATGACCTACCAAGGGGCCATAACGAGCTCAGATTCTGAGAAATGGCCATGAAATCCGAGATGGAATCCATGTATACAAACCAAGTATGGACTTTGGTTAATCTATCTGGAGGGACGAGATCCATAGGTTGTAAATGGATTTTCAAAAAGAAAACCGACATGGATGGTAATGTTCATAACTATAAAGGGCGTTTGGTAGCAAAAGGTTTTAAACAAGTTCATGGTATAGACTATGACGAAACTTTTTCACCAATTGTGATGATTAAATCCACAAGGATTTTGCTTACGGTAGCTGCATACCATGATTATGAAATCTGGAAAATGGATGTCAAAACAACTTTCCTTAATGGAACGCTTCTTGAGGATGTGTACATGTCACAACCTGAAGGTTTTGTGGATCTAGAAAATGTTGATAAGGTTTTCAAGTTATATCGATCCATTATGGATTGAAGCAAGCTTCTCGGAGTTGGAATCTTTGTTTTGATGAAGCAATCAAAGGGTCTGGTTTCATAAAAAATGAGGATGAACCTTGTGTCTACAAGAAGGTTAGTGGGAGCACCATATTTTTTCTTGTGTTATATGTAGATGACATATTACTCATAGGAAACGATATCCCTACCCTGCAGTTTGTAAAGACTTGATTAGGAAATTATTTTTCTATAAAGGACTTAGGTGAAACTACCTATATACTGGGTATAAAGATCTATAGAGATAGATCGAGGAAGCTGATTGGCCTAAGTCAAAGTACATACATAGACAAAGTGCTAAAATGTTTTAGCATGCAAGATTCTAAGAAAAGAACTTTGCCTATGATAAGTGGAAAGTTTCTCTCTAAACAACAATGTCCTATGACAAAAGAAAAGAGAGAACACATGAGTAAGATTCCATACGTATCTGCTATTGGATCTATCATATACGCCATGATATGTACACGTCTCGATATATCATATGCCTTAAGTATGACTAGTAGGCATCAAAGTGATCCCGGTGAAAGTCACTGGATCGCTGTGAAGAATATTCTTAAGTACTTGAGAAGTACTAATAATGCATTCTTGGTATTTGGAGGTGAAGAAGAGCTCATTGTAACGGGTTACACTGATGTTAGCTTTGAAACTGACAAAGATGATTATCGATCACGATCTGGTTTTGTGTTTTGCCTAAATAGTGGTGTTGCGAGCTGGAAAAGTTCTAAACAAGCTACAGTGCTGATTCTACTACATAGGCTGAGTACTTAGCTGCATCAGAAGCAGCTAAAGAAGCGGTTTAGATCAAGAAGTTCATATTTGAACTTGGGGTGGTTCCTAGAATAAAAGATCCTATTGAGATCTATTGTGACAATAATGGTGCCATAGCACTGGCTAAGGAACCCAGATCACACCAAAGATCGAAACACATACTCAGACGCTTCCATCTCATTCGAGAAACCTCTGAGAGAAGAGACATTAAGATATGCAGAGTACCAACAGATGACAATGTCGCGGACCCTTTGACGAAGCCTCTGGCGCAACATAGGCATGATCGTCATAATAGATCATTAGGTATTATAGATATACCTAATTAGTCTGATTGCTCTTAGCGCAAGTGGGAGATTATTGAAGTATGCTCTAGAGACCAATCATTTGGATGATTCTTATTTGAATATTTCTGATGTATCATGACATTTTTCTATAAAATGGCATTCTATTATTTCATTTCATTTACTGTTTACGTATATAAATAGATGAAATAATATCTTTAGAAATATAATATAAGATAGTCTTAAAACATCCCTAGTCGAGCATCATTGAGAATAAGGATATCAATGTTGCATTAAGACTACTATGTGTAAATTGATATGAGATATCAATTTAACACATAGGTACATGTTAGAGAACAATGTACTGGACGATCCCCCATGAGATTGCTACATGGATTGTTATATGAGTATCATAGCAATTCTCATAGCGATTATGGTATATATAATCATATGACTTGAGATCACCAAATATATTAACATAAGCAATTGCATGCTTTGACACTATTAAACATCACTCGTAAATGGATGGATGAACAAGATAGTGATTGGGTATGCAATCTGTTTATGTAGTAAGATGTTGGTTGATCGAGATAAAGATTTGTCCCTCCTATATAACATGAGTGATGTCACGAGCTCATAGATTGAATTAGATGAGTATCATACGTTCCATGATTCATGTTCAATCTAGACATCAAGGACAAAAGGATTAATAGACATAAATCACGAGATTGGTAATGTCGAGTCACATACATTGGTAATGTCGAGTCACATACATTTTCATTGCTTAGGAAATAATGATGTGTTGCTAGACACCGCTCATTATTTGTGATCAACTCAATGAGAATATATTGGGTCGCACACAAAAATGAATGAAGTTGAACATGTAATTGGGCCAATCCTATTATGAATAGGATTAAGAATAATTCGAGTTATTAGGGTCAATTCTAATTAAATTGTGAATTCAATTTAATTGGGCCTAATTCAGCCCATTAGAGCTAATTGGGCAAAACCCTAATTAAGGTTTTAAGTTAGGGTTAAACCATTTTTTCCCTATAAATATAGTGTTGAAGTTATATTCTCAATGAGACAGAAAACACAAAAAATAAAATGCAAAGGCACTTCGCCCAATATAATCTAGAGGCCGAAATCCTAGTCTAGCAACTAGGTTTTTTTACTTTGTCCAATTCTCCTTCGTTCGTGTTCTTGGTCTTCGACCCCCTCAGTCACTACGAACGCCCAGATCAATGCAATGGGATGTGTCTATTTATCTATCTCTTGACTCGAAATGGGAGCAGATTTGAAAAAAGATCTTAGAGTGTCTAGGGTTAGGCCAGTAGGGTCTCTTAACGCCCTCTTTTTTCTTCTCATCGGAGTTATTTCACAAATACTTCCTATGGTAAGGAAGAAGGGGGAACAAGCACACTTGGAGAGTGCAGTACAACAGAGAGTTGTATGCTGCGTTCGGGAAGGATGAATCGCTCTCGAAAAGAAATCTATTGATTTTGTCCCAATTGGTTGGACCGTAGGTGATGTTGAATTGAATAACAAAAGGAATTATTATTAACAAGAGGGATTACAAGAGTATTTATAGAAGTGGTTACAAAATCCTAAGACAAATAATAAAATGACAGAATCGTCCTTTACACGCCCCCGCAAGATGGAGCACCCGAGGTGAGTTCAATCTTGGAACATATTAGCTCGAAGGGAAGTCGTGGGAGAGGTTTTTTTAGAACATCTGCAAGTTGATCAGCGGCCCGAACATGGGTGACCCGAAGAGTCTTTGATTCAACTAGGCCGAGAACAAATAGATTGGCGAGAGCCAAGTGTTTCATACAGGAATGGAAAACCGGTTTAGCACTCAGATATGTTGCTCCAATGTTGTCGCAGTAGATGGTTGGTGGCGTAGATGGCGTTATTCCAAGTTCTGATAGTAAGGCAAGAACCCAGAGAACTTTAGCAGTGGTGGAGGCAACATATCTGTATTCAGCTTCTGTAGATGAGCGTGAGAGTCCCGTTTTCTTCTTGGACGACCATGAAATGGGATGCGCACCAAGGAATACAAGATATGCACCAGTGGACTTGAGATCATGACAGTCACCAGCCCAATCAGCATCGGTAAATGCATGTAAGGACAGAGAGTTCGTGATAGAAAAGAAGATACCATGATCCTTCGTTCCAGCTAGATAGCATAACACTATCTTG
Organism: Gynandropsis gynandra; assembly: GCA_036759665.1. Classification (NCBI taxonomy): domain Eukaryota; kingdom Viridiplantae; phylum Streptophyta; class Magnoliopsida; order Brassicales; family Cleomaceae; genus Gynandropsis; species Gynandropsis gynandra. Next base: position 28,445,459 of record CM071876.1, on the reverse strand, counting down.
GAATTGACTGGCGTAGACTTGTCCATTACCTAGCATGTGTATTACCAATGTTCCAACTGTGTAATCTCACCCACTAAATGCATTAAGAACGCTATCCCAATCCCTAGATTCAATCGACCGACCTGACATAGATTCGAAATAGATTAAATCCTAAATCATGGATAAGTTCCAAAGTCAAATCCCTTGACGTAGATTCATTAGACTTCTATAATAATTCATTCAAGTTGTGTGCAAGAACGAAAGCATTAAGTACAACGAATCATTCTGAAAACGATCAAATACCAAAATCATTTATTCGAGTCGTCTACAAGAATAAAAGCATTAAGAATCACCAAGCATTAAGAACAAGACTTCATTACATATCAGCAAAGCTCTTTAACTTGTGGCCATGGATCTACTCGGACATGGACTTAGAAAACAAAACGCAAAAGAAATCTATATTCAACATAGATAAAGAACGAGATTCCTCCCTATTCTAATACTGATGTTTTCAACAGCTCCTCTGCCTTCTGAGTTCGTCGCCCCGTCTCTATCCTTGTATGTGTTATGCTCTCTCTCCTCTCTCTACGTGTGTTGTTGTGTTTGTTTGGTTTCTGTCCGAACTGATGCCTCTCTTCTTTGCCCCCTTCGTCCTCTTTCGTCTTTCCTTTCTTTCCTTTTCTCCTTCTTTCCTCTTTAGTCGTGCACTTCCATTCTTGTTCCCGAGTTTCCATTTGTGTGTAGCAGCCGAAGGTTTCCTTTTTTTTTGCAGGCGGCTACGTGTTCCTTCACGCCGGACTGGTCACAAAAGCAAGCTCGATCGGGCACTTCTTCAAATACATGATTGATCAGGCTTCACATATCTCGAGCGGTGCTGTATGTTCGAATGTTGTCTGTTTGGAGCTATAAGCATTAAGTGATGCCCCTGTGATTTTTGAGAAGATGAGGAATGCCATCTTTTGATCCTTACTTTAAATAATGTTGATATATAGTGGTCCATGGTCATATGCCTGACAACATGTGCGACAAGTTGTCAACATCATACATAAGCAACTGACTATTTATTAAGTATAAAAATTGAGCGTTTGAGCAACAAAGAGAGTTCAAGTAGTTGGGACACATAATCTTAAATGATATGGTCAGAGTAGATGTCGCTGAAATACAAGCAATGATATAGTCACCATGACCAACAACAATTATCAAAGTCCATGGATTTTAAGGATTAAAAGGCTATTACCAAAATTTTGTACGAGATTACAACATTATTGTGTTTTATATGAATATCATGACACCCGTCTTAGTGGCTACTCAGATGCCTTACACTTTTAAACGTTTCTCACTGCAACTTTATTTTCCATTAATGTGCATATTAAGAGTATTTTGCTCTATCAACGAGCCAAGAGTAGGACTATTGCATATTAAGAGTATTTTGCTCTATCAATTGTAGATTGGTTGCTGCAATTGGAAGTAAGAACGTTGATTCCACTAATTTGATAGCTCTTGTTCATCCCAATATGAAAAACAAATTTGCATCGAATTTCGTAGAGTTTGTGGTAAAATTTTACGGTTTTTTGATCTAGAATAGAATTAACCACATTCTGAGGTAGTCTGACTTTTGATGTTGATGTCAAACTGGTCTTATCTTTCAATTGATTTAGGATTGGAATGAGATGTTCTGTGGAACTCTTTAAGAAAGCTTCTTTCAGTCGAGTGACGTCAGTACCTCTTGCAGGAGTGCTCGAAAGTTACCGCTAAACAGCAGATAAGCTTCTACAGCCTACGACTCATTCCAGATGAGGCTTCAGGAAGCCTTTTCCGACCTCAATATGACTCCACACTTATTTGAAGAGTTTACTCTTATAGAAATCGAACATTTATTACAAAATATGGTAGAACATTTATTTCATCTGCTACCCATATCGTGTCAAGTGTGGGAAGAAATTTGCATTGACTTTGTAGATTGGTTGTTGCAATTGGAAGTAAGAACGTCAATTCAACTAATTTGATAGCTCTTGCTCATCCCAATATTAAAAACAAATTTGCATCGAATTTCGTAGAGTTTGTGGTAAAATTATACGGTTTTTTATTTTCATACCTCAATATGACTCCACAGTAACTTGAAGAGTTTACTCTTAAATCGAATATTTATTACATAATCAGAATATGGTAGATCATTAAAACATTTTCCTCCAATGTCATTTCTGGAAAATATTGAAAATAATCAACTATTAAACAAGTTACTTTACGAAGAAAAAACGTATGATTTATATAAGATAAAATAAGAATACGTACGATTAGAAACACAATAAACTGATGAAAAACGTAACATTTTTCTCATTGCTATAAAATCTATTTATCAACCAATTGGTCAGACTTTATTTGTATAGGGGTACGGTGGGACTGGAAAAACATTTATATGACTTACTATCCACATATGTACGATCAAAAGGAGATATTGTGCTTAACGTAGCATCAAGTGGAATTGCATCATTATTATTGTAGGATGGACGTACTGCTCATTCTAGATTTTCAATACCAATAGATGTTAACGAAGACTCAATTTGTTCAATTAAATTAGGTACTGACCTAGCGAACTAATTAAGAAACGAAACTTATTATTTGAGACGAAGCTCCAATGATACATAAACATTGTTTTGAAGCTCTCGAAAAATCTCTAAAATACATAATGGGTTCTACTAATAATGATTTACGTAAAAAACCTTTTGGTGGAAAACTATTGTATTTGGTGGTGATTTTCGCCAATTTTACTGGTAAGTGCTAAAGGAAATATACATGACATTGTGCGAATGCCGATAAATTCCTCTTATATATGGAAATATTATCGAATTTTTTAAACAAACAAAAAATGCGATTGTGCATAAATGCTAATGATATCAAAACTAAAAAAGCGTTTTCAGATTGGGTTTTGAAATTAGGTGATGGATTATTATCAAAACCTAATGACAATGAATATTATATAGGTATCCCTTTTGATTTATTAATTATGAAAAATGCTAACCCATCAAATGTCTCATACACCATGTGTGTGACGAGATAACATAATATTATCACAATATATCCTTTTTTCCAAGCAAGAGTAATATTGTGTCCAACGAATAAAATCGTCGATGAAATTAATAATACATTGTTAAATATAATGCATGATAATTATGATGAGTATCTAAGGTCTGATACGTCATGCCCTTCCAACGATATTGATAACAATAATGAATTATATGCTACAAAATTTCTTAACGCAATTAAATATCCTAGAATTCCGAATCATATCTTACAATTGAAACTTGGAATCCTTATGTTAATACGAAATATTGATCAAACACTTGGTTTATGCTACGGAACACGTCTACAAATCGCTCAATTAGGAAAAAATATTATTGAAGACAAAATAATTATCGGTAACAACACAGACGAAAAAGTATTCGTTACAACATTATCCTTAATACCAACAAACACTTCATTACCTATTCGATTTAAACGCAAACAATCTCCGATCATACCATGTTTTGCTATGACCATCAACAAAAGTTAAAGCTTAAACAAAGTTGGTATATACTTACTTCGTCCTATGTTTACCCCTGATCAATTATATATCGCTATTTCAAAAGCGAAAAATAGAAACGAATTGAAAATATTGATTTTTGATAAAAACGATAAACTAAATAAAGAACAATATACATTGCTTTTAAAGAAATATTTTATAATTTATAATAGTTTATCAAATATAATATCAATCATTTTTTATGTAAATAGTTAAATTTATATTTCGTAAGTGGTAGAAATATTGCAAAAGCACTTACATAAGTAGTGCATATTTAATACTAGTTTTATATAAAACATTATATCACTTTTTTAAATTTGCCACTATATGTATATTTGATAAATAAAATTTTTATAGGCTAAAATAATATAGTCGGATTTTTTTTTATGCTATAGTATATTTCTATTATTAATTTGAAAGAGGGGATTAAAAATTTTCCTTAAAACGGAAGGAAAATATTGGGGTTCTCATATACCCTTTTTTGTTCACAATTGTTAAGAAAAGGGACATGAAAAACAACAATGTTCACCAATTATATGGTCCGATTGAGGGCCCAATTGTTCTTCCCTCTCGTATGTGATGCGCACCGTTTTGATGCTTCGTTGTGGCAGTGTTTATCTTTGCTTTATGGGAGGAGAGAGGGATAGATGATTGACACGTGGAACGCGACGTGGCCATACGTGTCATTCAGTGAGATAAGCAGTTCTTACGGGTCATGTGCCAAGTGCGTTAATTAGACCCCCAAGAATAGGTCGGGAAGAATAACGAACACGAAGTCAAAAGAGTACGAATAATGACCAACATTCTGGCGTTATGTCTCGTTCTGGGCACGTTTTTGGCGGCACAGGTGTGGACGCCGACGACTGTGATGACCCATCGAACGGAGGATCCGGAGGCTAACGTCATCGTGAAAGACGGCCACCGCGTGGTGGTGGTGGAGTACGATCGAGAAGGCAAAACCAACACCAAGATCGTGATCTCACCACCGGAGACAAAACACGGCGAGGATGAAGGAACTGACAAAGGAGTGTTGAGTGATGTCAAAGGGAGAGTGAGAGAAGCGGCCTCTAATCTGCCTAACATCGGCCAAGGCATCTCGCGGCCCGAGACGAGAAGGGAGGAGGAGGGGCGAGGAGAAGAGTCAGAGGCGCCTGAACATCACTCGACGCCTGGCGAGCTTATATGCGATGCGTTCGGTAAGTGCAGACACAAGATCGCGAGCACTCTGGGGAAGGCTAAGGATCGGATCTCACGGGTGACGGAGGAGGCCCAACATCTGGGAGAGACGGCGGGCGAGAAGGCTCGGGAAGCGGCGAGCGAGACGGCGGGTAAAGTTGGCGAGAAGGTGGCTCAGGTCGCCCAGGAAGCGAAGGACAAGGCTAAAGAAAAGGCACAAGACACGAAGGAGAAGGTAACAGAGAAGGCCCAAGACGCGGCTCATACATTGAAGGAGAATATTGGCCAAAAAGCTGAAGAAGCGAAGGACAAGGCTAAAGAAAAGTTGACGGAAACGAGGGAGCACACCAAGAACGTGGTGCGCCAAGTGGCTCGCGAGGTTAAGGAAACGGCGTGGGACAGGGTGAAGAATGTTACGGTGGAGGTGCTTAGTCCGGCGAAGGTGGGGAGCGTGATGGGTCTGATGGGGTTTGCGACGGCGTACGGAACGTGCGTGTGGGTGACGTTCGTGTCAAGCTATATTTTGGCAGGAGTGCTGGGAAGGCACCAGTTCGGTTTGGTGCAGAGCAAAGTGTATCCGTTGTACTTCAAAGCCATGTCGTTAGGGATTCTGGTGAGTCTGCTGGGCCACGTGGTGAGCCGACGCGGGAGATTGCTGACGGACGCGGCCGACATGTGGCAAGGCTTGAATCTGTTGTGCTCATTGTTGATGGTGGAGGGGAATGCGTCTTTACTCGAGCCAAAGGCAACGAAGGTAATGTTCGAGCGAATGAAGGCAGAGAAGGAGGAAGGAAGAGGACGGGACGCCTCCGGCGTGGAGGCAACGGAGGAGCCGCAGGCCACGAGGGAGGAGGAGGCGGCCAGGCAAAGACTGAGGAAACTGAGCGAGCGGCTTCAAAGGCTAAACACATACTCCTCGTGGCTCAATATCGTTGCTCTGATGGCTCTTACTTGGCACCTTGTGTATCTTGGCCTGCGTCTTAATGCTACTTGTTAAGCCAAACTAATGTTATTACTTTTTTTGGGGTATTGGGTGTTATGGTTCGGTTGTAATCATGTTATGTTTTTTTGTAGTCTCAGGTTATGTGTAAGATATGTTGTTGTGAATAATAGAACCTTCTTATGTTTGTGGGATTTTCTCATTAAAAAACAGGCTAATTTAGTTGTTGTACAGATTAAACATTAAAAAAGTTACCGCATCTAATTTTAACAAAAACTAAAACATTCTGTAAAAAACAATAAAAAAAGTATTTAACAAATTCAAAAGATATATAATCTAAAAATAAAATTAATTTTGTTTCTACAAACCATCGAAAATTATTTTTAAAAATTGTGAAGAAACTGAAAATTATTTCTAACTTCAAAATTTGAATTTTCAAAAAATAAATTAAAATTTTAGAAAATTCAGTTAACAATGTAAATAAAATTATTTTTTGCACTAAATTTTAAACAATTAAAAGTACTTAGAAAATGAAGCAACGTTTCAAAATTTGATTAAAAATTAAAGAATGAGGAAAAAATAAAATTTCTAAAAGACAAGGTAAGAAAAACATTAAATTATTTTAAAATATTAAAGATTCGATAAAAATATAATTATTTACTTCCTAAATATATAAACATGTAGATATATATATTTATTTATTAAATGTTTGTTATTTTGATGAAAATAATAAATGTTGACCAAATATTTTTTTAAAATATAATACTATTTAATATGTTATAATATTTGATACATTAATAAAAATTATGAAAAGAAATATATCCATGCAAAGTGGGATAAAAACAATTTATAATCTTGAGATTACTCAACCTCTTTAACATTGAAGAAGGTTATATTAGCAGGTTTATAACCTATACGTTTTTTTATTTTTATATCAATGCATATACAAATATTTTATTTTAAAAAAAAGAAAGAAAAAAATGAAGGAAAGTCTCAGTTCAAACCGGGATTGAGAGTGACAGGGCAGACTGGCATTTTTATTTGGAAATCTTAGGACAAGGGTCTTATCTCATTTCCACATTTAGACAATTCATGAAGCAAAAAGAATCTGTATTTCAATAATAGGAAATATTTCAAACATGACTAATTCAGCAGCTATCCAATACAATACGTCCGACAACATACATTTTCTCTCTAAATTGATTTCTCTTCAATTAACCATGCAAAACTTAAAGATATAAGTCTTAATAATAATAAGATTTAAAAATCTAACAAATTGTCTGTAATTTAAAAAGAAATAAAAAAGATGATGGAAGAGACGCACCGAGACAGATGGTAAATGTTAAAATGAAAGAAAGATGGCAATAACGATGACAGAAAGCGCAAGTAAATCCATTTGGTCCTTCTCCAGACCTGGAAAGGATGAAAAACAAGCAATTAGAAACCATTCTATATGTGGTTTTGTTTTAGTCGGACATATAATCGACAATGGCCATGGAGGATTCTGATTCGATCCTCTCAGTCACGGCCTTGATCCGCTGTTCCAGCAAACGGGCTGCCACCATCAGCTCCTCGGAATAATCAGCGTCTTTCAGAACGTTGCGGGATGCAACCAATCCGATCTCGATCGAACGGTTCCTCCTTTGCTCCCTCTCGATCTCTCTCTCCAGTTTACCAATCATCTGGTGAACAAAATCCCCCTGGTCCAGCATGTGTTTGGTCTGTTTCGCCCTTGGAAGCCTGTGGAGCCGATCCAGAAGCCCATGAGCCTCGCGGCGGTTTGGCCAGACGTCAGGCTCATCGTTGTATTCGCTGTAGATGATAGCACACGCAGGGATGCCACACAGAACGGTCAACTCAGATAGCTTCTTGAGTAACCCAACTTTTCGCTTCTTGAAAGTAACCCGACGAATGGATTCATCGGTGATCAGCTCATGATTCACCTTTCTTCTACCCATATTGCAAACTGCAAAGAGAGACCTGAAAACCGCGGGAGAGTAATTGAAAAGGTTTGCAGGTCTCCAAGACCCGCGAACAACACTCTTATTTATACTTTCTAAACTGAATACGAGGTCGCTACCGTGGCCCGCACGGTCCACTCGAGTATAGAAAGGACGGGAAAATAGAGTGATAAGGGATTATAGCTAGATATACCCTGTCAAAATGAACTCTTCCTTTGCAGTAGCCTTCCTGTTCATATGTGTCATTTGCCGGTTGGTGACAGGGCCTGCAAAATTGGAAAGAAATAATACCTATCAAAGGCCAGATTGTTTTCCATTTTGGGCACGAGTCTGAACTTTTTTTCTAAATACCATTACACAGGCATACTTATGTACCATACTAAATATTGTATGCGTCAAACGAATAAAATACACATGAGGATTGGAAAGTGGTAACTACCAATGCATAAGTGGAACGAAATAGAAACTTCTTTCAATGGCAATTTCCAGATATCCTTTGCCATGAAATTCAGACGGCTCCATCTCGTAGTTGAGAGGATTATAGGATGAGGCGATAGATGCACCGCAAATCAATGTCCCTTTACCACAGATAATTATTTGCACCTCACAAAATCGATCACATGAAATCAGCAAGCCAGAAATGGAAGGAAATAGAACAGATAATCATTTACCGGACAGGAGGCATGAACCAAAAGGGCTTAAAGCATAATAATAGAAACAATTAAGCAGCAATGTCACGACATAAGAAAAAAATCAAAGGGAAATCCCCGGAAGCTGTAAAAAGGGCATTGCTTAACTGATAATCTGTGGAAATAGAAGCGAAATAAGGACTAAAAGGACGTACATGACATGATGATCTTTGTCAAGAACCATCAGAGTTCATAACCAGGTGAAGCGACCGTCTCCTCTTCCTCTCTGTCATTATATTGTTGTCATCAATGGTTATATCGTGAATGCTCGAGCGTCTTTGGCAACTTTAACCTTTTGTTAATACTTCTGAACGCGACTTCCAATCTGCACGGGTGTTCTCGTGCCAATGTGGTTCCAAATTCTCTTTCACTTTTCCTTTTTGTGTTCTATTTTCCCTTTAAGAAACAAGTTGTTTCAAATTTTTGCACGTTATGAACCACGAGCAAATAAACCAATGACAATACAAGACATGATATTTGAAATTATTAGCCAAACTCATACTTGTGTTCTTTCAACATGCTAGACTCCTAACGAGATCTGAGACGTGACTGAATTACAACTCATCATCGAATCATCATCGTAAGCCCTAAGATTTTCTGAATTGTTATAAATTTAAACCTTACAATGATGACTCGGAGATGAGTTGTGACTCAGTCGCGACTCAATTCTCCTTAAAAAGCCAAGCATGTTAAAACCGAGAGCAATAAGAGTACTTGTTCTGAAGAAGAACACATGTATTTGCTGACTTATAATTTCAGATATCATGTCTTATCTTTGGTTCATTATGTGTGAAAATTTGGAACAATTTGTTTATTAAACGGAAAAGAGAATTCCGAAAAGGAAAGTGGAAGACAATTTCGAAATACATTCGCACGAGACCATCGAGCAAAACCCTAAATCTGTGTAGAATTCGGCCGCGACTCAATTCTACACAGATTTAAGGAACGCTCAAAAGTATTACCAAAGGCTTAAGTTGCCAAAGATTAAAGTATTACGCAGAGTAGACGATCGATCATTCACGATATAACCATCGAGCAAAACCTCAAATCTTATGGCGTAGTAACAGATGAAGCGATTATATACTAGTGAAATTCATAACCTGAAGTAACGCGAAATCTAAAGAGAACTCGAATTAGAAAAGCAAAATCACGAAACAAGAGAAGCAAATTCCGAACAGAGCACCAAGAGAAGATGTTTCAAATTCCCGTTAGCGATCGACCTAAACAGACAAGATAATCTACAACAAACTTACACGTTCAATATCGGAGATTCGATCTGCCTCCGCCGTCGAAAGCGAGAAAACGGCCAGTGAGCGATGACCGTCGAACGTCACCAATACAGTTCTGGTTCAAGAAACGGTGTCTTTCTGGGGCCATTCATTGAAAAATAAAAGCTTAATTAGAAAGTGGGATCCAACATGAGTAGCGCATACCAAAGCCCTTAATGGGCCCATAAATTGGCCCACTTAGTTTCATGCCTCGTGACGGTTATAATAATAATAATAATAATAATAATAATAATAATAATAATAATAATAATAATAATAATATATTATATGCCATAAATGTAGTTTTAGTCTCTAATATATTATATACTCCAATTCATCTTCTTTTTTGTAATTTTGAAGATGATACATGTTTTTATTGAACTCTAGGATTTGGAAAATCATAATGCTCTCCAGTTTCAGATGAGATGACGTGTGATGTCGTCACATGTTTAGGGCCAAACCGCGTTTTAACTAAATCTCGTCGAGTAAGTATAAATATCAAGGTTTAAGAAAGCTTTAAGCGGGCGGACATCCAATGTCTAGCGTGGTCTAGACGGAATTTAGGTTGTATCTAAGTGGGTTAGATGGATATATATATTTTATTTTTATTCAATATAATTATAAAATACTTAATTTTATAAATATATATATAAATAAATAAATTTTAGTATTTATAAATAATATTTATAAATATTAAATTCACAATATCAAATATACAACGACAAATAACATACAACAAACAAAATATAAAAAATAGATGCCGAATAATGACGGTTTTAGAACAAGACAAGGACAAAGGCGAGAGGTGATGACGAATGCGAGACATGAAATCAAGGGTGGAGATGAAAGAAATATGAAGATAAAAAATGAAGGCGATGACAAAAGATGAAGACGATGTCAATATATAAGGGACGATAGAAGATAAAAAACCACGGATGAAGACAAAAACGAGGATTAGATATAAATGCGAAGACAAAAGATTTAGATAAAGAAAAAGACAAATGAAATGTTAATGGCAAAATCGACGAAGATAAATATATGAATAGATATCTTTATTAATTTTTTTTAGTACTAAAACGAAAACAAAACGAAGTCGTGTTTTAACGTCAAAACAAAAAAGACCTAAAAATTAGGCGCGCGACCAATGAACGCCCAGCGGCGGTTAGACCTAAAGGAATTTTTAGAACACTGATAAATATCAAAGAAGTAAAACAAACACAGGCATTAGTCAAAACCCAGACTCGAAGAATCTCTCTCTCTATCTCTCTCACAAACACAACACATCTCTCGCTCTCTCTCGCTATGCTACGGACGGATGCCTTCGGAATTTCTCCGAGACCGGTGAATCCTGTTAGTTCTTTTGATTTGAATCGGAATCCGTGACGCTAATCTCCCTCTTGATTTGTGGAGTTCTTCAATCTACCACCGTCGCAACTCTTTTGTGGATTTGAATCGGAATCCGTTTTTTTGTTTGTTTGCATACTTGATCCGCGGTTTTGGTGTTCTGATCTTGGGGAACGTGACGCGGGTTCAATTTGGGTGTTGTTTTCCATCGGGGAAGCTATTCTACGAATTTTGTCGGCCGATCGCTCAAATCGAGGAGCAGCTGTTGTTGAGAACGAGGATCAGGTTAGGATTTTATTCTCGTGTTGATCTCTGTTTCGGTAGATGGCATCCATTCCTCCATTCCAGTTGGAGGATCAGACAGACGAGGATTTCTTCCGATTCTGCTCAAACCCTAGAATCCAGAGTCCGACTGCTCATCCACGGATCGCTCCCCTGAATTTCGCTTAATCTCCTCCCTCTCTCTGGAGGTCCGTTTCCAGTCTCACCGGATTCGTCGAAGGTTCTTTGGTTTTCGATTTGATTCGTTCGAGTCGGTGATTTGAGCATCTGGATCTTCTAGATTCAAGCCGATCGTCCATTTCTTGTCCTTCTCGCCTGGTCCGCTTTGAAGATTCTGGAGACATCTGCAGTGGGCTCTACAATTTCTTCATCGGATTCGATTCAACCCTCACGCCCAATTTCTCTGGAATTCTGCTGGTTTTCTGCGTCTATGCGTTCTTGAAGCTCGTCGAAGGTTTCGTCCGTTGAATTCCTTGAAGCCGATTCAAAGAAGTAAAGAATTGCATGATTTTTCTCTTGTACCTAGGTTTTGTTTTGGATTTGAATATCCGGCCTCTATTTTTTACACGAGGCCTTCGATTAGGGTTCTTAAAATAGTGATTTTTAATGTCTTTGTGCTATATTCATAGTAATACATATGTATTTGTTTATATCAGAGAAATCGAATGGCTATTTATTACAAGTTTAAGAGTGCAAGAGATTATGATTCCATCGCCATGGATGGTCCTTTTATATCAGTTGGTATTCTGAAAGACAAAATTTTCGAAACAAAGCATTTGGGCAGTGGTAAAGACTTTGACATCGTGGTCTCTAATGCCCAAACTAACGAAGGTATGTCTTCCTCTCTGTTAAGGTGAATGATCTCAGCTGTTGCCCGACCCGTTTATCAATTTTCAATATGTTACGTGCTATCTTGATTATAAGTTGATCGTTTCTGTTAATGATGGGTAGTAAGCTATATCTATATATATGTCTGCCGGTTGCTGTAGTTCAAGCTGATATTCATATGATGTTTCAGTAATCTGTGACTTTGTCTGTTCCCTACTTCAATATTAATGGGATCTTTTTATGGAAATGTCTACAATTATGAAATCATCAATCGAACTTTTGTGCGCTTTATATTATATTGTTCTAACTTTAGCTGACTGTGATTGTTTCTGAAGTTGGATTGGTCTCGATTGTTATGTGCCTTTTGTTTATACTGGGATTGAATTTGGTGGAATGTTGATTATGGATTTCCATGGAAGCTCGATAATATTGTTTCTTCAGCTGATTTTTTCCCTTTTGTGTATGTGATCTGTTATTTGCATTTTCAGAGTATCTGGACGAAGCAATGTTAATCCCGAAGAATACTTCTGTCTTAATTCGCCGCGTGCCAGGACGGCCCCGCATTACAATTATTACTGCACAAGAGTACTTCCCCAGACCTTTGATTATACATCTGCTTGATTCTATCTTTTAGTTCTTTTTAACTTTTACAAGCTGTATAGCCTTATATTATACTGTATTGCGGGTCTCCTACATATATCTGGCAAGTCGACAGATATTTACCAGATTCATTAAGAGTTGGATCCCCCATCTGAATGATGCCAATATCTCGATTTTGTAGGCCAAAATTTGAAAATAAAGTGGAAAATGTTCAGGCTGATGTGAGCAATTATTCTGTTGCTGATACATCTACAATGAAATATGTGAGTTCATTAGGATAAACTTTTCTCGGTTTTGGTTTGACTTAATGGCGATTGAACTTGTTTCGACCACAATTTTTGAGCCAGTGAATCTATTTTCAGGCTGAAGATGAATGGGATGAGTTTGGGAATGATTTATATTCCATTCCCGATGCCCCAGTTGCCCACGTGAATAACCCACTTCCCGATCCTGTGCCAGCAGATGAGAAAGTGGATGAAGAAAGCAAAATTAAGGCCTTGATTGATACTCCAGCATTGGACTGGCAGCGGTAAGCCATCTTCAAAAACCAATGTTTTGGCATATATATCTCAAGTTAAGTTTCGTGTGATGCATTTAGGCTGATCTTTCTATTTTCTGCTGTTTACAGACAAGGTCCCGAAACATTTGGTGCTGGCAGAGGTTATGGGAGGGGTACCACCGGAAGAATGGGTGGCCGTGGTTTCGGTAATTCTGTTGCTCTCGGTATTTTTCACGTTTTAATTCTCTCGTAAAATATTGCAAAGTTTTCATTTAATATCGTCAATACTTGGTTTAATCTCCCATCAAGATTGTAGATACTGAGCCTCATATTTTCTTGGATTGAGCAGGGATGGAGCGGAAAACGCCACCTCCAGGCTATGTTTGTCATCGTTGCAATGTCCCCGGTATGTATGCTTTGGAGAATCTTGATTTATTTCTTTGTTGACACCGGGTAATATGAATGATCAAAAACGAGTATTCATAGCATCTCGTTTCTCTGAAAAGGACATTTTATTCAACACTGCCCCACGAATGGTGATCCTAATTACGATATTAAAAGAGTTAAACCGCCGACTGGTATTCCCAAGTCCATGCTGATGGCAAATCCTGGTGGTTCTTATGCTTTGCCTAGCGGTGCTGTTGCAGTTTTGAAACCAAATGAGTAAGTTGTAGCTAAAGTAACATAGGAACCAATGTTATTTGGTACTTCTGCATACTAATATGTGATACCACTAAATTAAATTCATTTTGTGCCATTAAATTAAATTCAGGGATGCTTTTGAGAAGGAAATGGAGGGTTTGCCTTCAACAACACGATCTGTCGGGGAACTTCCTCCGGAACTAAAATGTCCATTGTGCAAAGAAGTGATGAAAGATGCTGCACTGACAAGCAAATGCTGTTTCCAGAGCTTCTGTGACAAATGTAAGTTCTCCATCTGACACATATGAGTGTTGGGTTGCTCTTCGGGTGGGTGCGGAAGCGTGTTTTAACAACCCGATTAGATCTAGTCATATTCGAGATTAGGTTCATATGGTTTCAACGAAAAACAAATTTAGGAACGATTTCATGTTACCTGTTATAGGCGAAATTCGACGGCAAACGGATGTAAGATTTGAACGTACAAACCCTCTACTCGTATCCACGCCGAGATCGGAATCTGCAATCAACTTTTGGTGCGGATTTTTGGTCAAGAACGAAAACTGTTTTTCCGTTCTTCGTTTTCTCTAGTGGCTAGGGTTCTGATTCAGAATCAGAATGTTTCGTATGAGAAAACATGTTTTTCTCCGAATATATATTACTGAACTTTTCCAGTAATTACACTTTGACCCATCAACTAATTTATATTACATAATAGGCATTAAACTTTCGATGAGGCCTTTTGCTGTTCCACATGATCCTATTTTCTTATTAATATCCTTTTGATATTGCTATTTGGATATATCTATCTATCTTGTGCTTCACTTCAATTGTCCCCAATGCAGGTATTAGGGATCACATTATTGCAAAATCAATGTGTGTCTGTGGAGCAACAGATGTTCTTGCGGATGATCTTTTACCAAACAAGACCCTTAGAGATACTATAAATAGAATTTTGGAGTCTGGCAACAGCAGTGCTGATAACGCTGGTAGCACGGGCCAAGTCCAAGGTTTCTTCTTTTTCTCCATTCATGTTCTAATTCGGTTTGATCCGTCAATGTTGTTTACCTTTTCTGGATAACATATTAGATATGGAGTCTGCTCGTTGCCCACCTCCCAAGGTTTTATCTCCTAATGCTTCGGCGGCATCTAAAGGCGGACATAATACAGCTCCGAGTAATATTAACGAAGCTTCAACCGTAAAGCCAACAACAGAAACAGGAGAGATTACAAGCACCCCTCAGGCTCCTGTCGAAAGGGTAAAAGCGGAAAAGATTTCCGATGCATGTGAAGCCACTCAAGGATCAATAAATGTGAAGGATGCAGTGGCTTCACAGGAAGAAGTAGTGCAGCAGGTGGCTTCTGGAGAGCAAGGTAAATCATTTCATTGCTTGGTATTTGAGTTGTCCACCTATATAGGAAAAAACAGATGTATGCTTAAGAGTCATTTTTCAAATTGTGATTACCTTTTCGACATAAATAAATCCATTTAATGTATAGGCTCTTGTACAACTTTGGACATGAACCCCTCGATTCCCGTTAGAATTCCTAAGTTTAGATTCATATCATCATCAGATGGTTACAACTTGGTTCAAAATAACATGTCATTTTCTTCCCAGGAAGAAAAAAGAAAAAGAAGACCCGACTACCTGGACTGCCTGGAACCGGTAAGCTTTCTTATCCTTGCATATGATTGATTCGCAATAAAGAGAAGAAAAATTATGTTGTATTTTTCTTCATTGACTCTGTTTTTTGTAACACCCCTCACCGCTGCTGCCCCCAACTTCTGTCTCGATGCTAATTACTCCGAAACCAAATGTATGTAAAATCGTATGAGAGGGTTATCTTATCAATGTATGTAATTTGTGACAGAAATGCCATGGAACGCAGTCCCAGATCTAGCAGCCCCCGAGTTTATGATGTCAATGGGTCCAAATCCATGCAACCAGTATTTCAACGGTGCTGCCCAACCTCACTTCAATGGGTTTCATCCAGGCTTCAATGGGTTCGCAGGCCCTTTTCCAGGCGCAATGCCTCCTTTTATTGGCTATGGATTAGGTCCTTCAGACATGGCATTTGGTGGTGTGATGCATCCAGATCCTTTCATGGCACAAGGGTTTGGGTTCCCTACTATACCACCACCCCATAGGTACTCTATGATTTGAAAGGAATCTAAAATCCGATTGACCATGATGACTGAGTGTGTGTGTGTGTGTGGTCATGTACTTAAGATTGACCATGATGACTGAGTGTGGATGGCTGTTTGGTTGTTGGAATGCAGGGACCTTTCAGAATTGGGAAGTCGGATGAGTCTCCAACGTCCTGTTATGAGTAGAGAAGAATTTGAGGCACGTAAAGCTGAAATGAAGCGGAAGCGTGACAACGAGAAATGGCCCGACGGGTATGGAGACTTTTCTTATATCAGTCTTATTTTCCATGCATTTGTATTCAGTCAGAGCCTGAGATTAACATCAACGCTCATGTGTTGGATGATGATGATGATGATGATGATGTGTACAGAGGGAACAATAATAGTTCGAGGGAGAGTGAACACAGAAGAAGAATGATGAATGGTGCGACCTCTTCATCTTCCATGAAGCCAAAATCTGTATGTATCATTTGTTATTATATTCGTATTTTTTATTACGTTTCCCCCAAAGTGACCTTTTTTTATTCTTCTTTGCTAATCAGAAACTTCTCTATTATCTTCCTTTTTTTTTTTGCATTGTGGATAGAGCATTGAGAGGTGGAGGGCATTTTTAGTAATCCATTAGGTATAATTTGATTAAGAAAGAAAGGAGAGAAAATGGATTGTGGGATTGGGATTGAGATGGTTTTTTTGTTGTTAGGGTTAGGGTTAGGGTTAGAGTTTAGATGGGTAAGAAAGTCATTTTTAATAGTCATTTTTATCGTTTGTTGCTTTCACCTTTTTTTTTTACTTCCTCAAAAAAAAAAAAACATCAAACTTACAATTTCGGTTCTGTTGTCCATTGATGGTTTAATTTTTCTTCATAGAAATAACGCACTTTATTACATATACAATTGTAACAATTCCCCCACCCTTTAAAAAACAATTAAATAACAAAACTACAAT
Organism: Gynandropsis gynandra; assembly: GCA_036759665.1. NCBI lineage: Eukaryota > Viridiplantae > Streptophyta > Magnoliopsida > Brassicales > Cleomaceae > Gynandropsis > Gynandropsis gynandra. The sequence goes on along the minus strand of CM071876.1, from coordinate 28,428,601 downwards.
TTTTTTTTAAAAGAAGTGTTGTGGGCCCAGCTACAATTTTGTATTGTGGACCATCATTCGATTTTTAGGCCCAAGTTGACAAATTTTACTGTCCTATTTAACATTTCATCTGCCTTTTTTGCATCAAGTATTATTGTCTGGTTATCTTGACAGAGGCAAGCACCGCCACAACCGAGTGAGGGCTACGAACGCCGGCGACGACCTGAGAGATTGTCACCGTCGTGTAAGGTAGAATCGCCCCCTCGAGAGTCGAAGAGGAGTCACCAAGACCGCCGACTCGATGAAAGTGATCGGCAGCGGGAGCGTGAAAGGTCCCGTCACCACGAGCGGCGGGACCGTCGGCGCGAAGGAGAAGAGAAAAAGGAGCAGCAGAGGCGGAGCGAAGGTCCATGGAAATCGAGTAGGTCAGAGGCGGAGATGAACCAGAAGTCGAGCGTGTTCGCTCGCATAAGCTATCCGGAGGAAGAGTCATCAAAGAGACGACGAAAGGGATCGTCGCCGGGGTCGGGAGATTATGAGGAATCAAGCGATGAGGACAGGCATTTCAAGAGAAGGTCATCAAAGGGAGAGAGATCAAGAGCCTGACTTTTTTTTTTTTTTTTTACTTCTCGTTTGTTCCTTACTTAATCTGATAAATTTTGAATATATCGATTAAGCTTTTCCAAAGCTTAAATCTTTGCTTCGTTGTATTTGTAACTCCGTACGTACGTGAGTTTGGGTTTTTCTATGAGATTTCGTATAAATGATCTTTGTTGATAGACAATCCGTTTCGTGCCAAATGTAATTCTCTTCAAATCGTTGACCTTTTTTGTGTATGAGATGAGGTTGTTCTCTTGGGTTTTGTTGATATATGTAATATATTATATTATAATGATATATATATATAATGAATTAAAAGAAAAAAATTGTCTAAAATTTGAATATAAAAGGGAACATGATAATAATAGTTTTGGAGTTTGTAATTTGTATATTAAAATGAATAGTTATTTTGGTTATTTATAAAAAGATAAATATAATTTTTAATTTAAGAAATCATAAATTTAATATGATTTTTTATAAAAGAAATTTAGACATCCACAATTTTATATAATTATAAATTTATAATTATAATATATTTCATTGAACGTTTATAGACTGTTTAATTAAAAATTTTATAATGGAAAAATTTGTTAGGATAAAAATTATGATGAAGAAAAAATTGTTATGATAAGTTGTCCCACATCGGCTAGGACATGAACCTTGGGACTTGTATATATGGTATTGGGCAACCCTAAACTCTTGAGCTAGCTTTTGGGATTAGTTAGGCCCAGCCCATATTTGACATTGATAAATATGAGACTACATCTTGGAAGAAGTCGAATCAAGTCTCCATTCTTTATTTATCACGAAATACTTTCTTATATAGTATACAAAGATCGTACGGAAAAGGAAATATAATATCGCAGAATATTATACAATCTTCGAAAATATTTCTGTATTAAATAAGATATCAGATAATATCTAAAAAATCTCGTAGAATATCATCAGAATAATCTGTGTGATCTTGGAGAATATTCTCGTATCAATCACACAGATTATATCTGTTATACCCTCCCTCAAGTTGGAGCGTACAAATTGTAGACGCCCAACTTGGAAGAAAAACGCTCATGGGTCGTCTAGGTTCGGTACGCCAAGGGCGTCGGGTTCGGTACGCCATAGGGCGTCGGGTTCGGTACGCCATAGGGCGTCGGGTTCGGTACGCCATAGGGCGTCGGGTTCGGTACGCCATAGGGCGTCGGGTTCGGTACGCCATAGGGCGTCGGGTTCGGTACGCCATAGGGCGTCGGGATAGGTACGCCATAGGGCGTCGGGATAGGTATGCCAAAGTGTGTATGGTCGAAAACGTCAAAGGGCGTCGTATCGGAATGCCAACAAAGGGCATCATGGTCGGAACGCCAATAAAGGACGTCATGGTTAGAACACCAAAAAAAGAGTCAAGGTCAGAACGCCGAAAGGCGTCAAGGTCAGAACGCCGAAAGACGTCAAGGTGAGAACGCTGAAAGGCATCAAGGTCAGAACGCCAAAAACGCATCATGGTCGGAACACCGAAATGACGTCATGGTATTTGGTTTTTGGTTCGGGTAGGGATCGGATTTGTTGGGGTTTTCTGGGTTGGAAGCCGGTGAGGAAGTCGACGAAGAAGATGAAGGTCGAATTCCTCGGGGTTTTCGGGGTTTTCTGTTTTGGGTCAGATCGAAGTAGGTGATTAACAATGGTGAAGAAGAAAGATATGAGGAAGTCGACGAAGAAAATGAAGGTCGAATTCCTCGGGGTTTTCGGGGTTTTCTGTTTTGGGTCAGATCGAAGTAGGTGATTAACAATGGTGAAGAAGAAAGATTATCGGGTCGAAGAGAAGGTTTCAGATTCGAAAATTTTTGGGTTTGAAGGATAAGAAGGTTTCGGATTCGAAGAAGAAGAACCAGGAAGAGACGGAAGGTTTCGAAATAGGTTTGAAGGAGAAGAAGGTCCCGGGTTCGACAAAACCAGGAAGAGACGAAAATCGACGGGAAGAGATTTCTGCAGGGCCAAAACTCTTTCGTCGGAAGCAGCGACAGAGAAGAGACAACGAGTGAAGATGGAGCCGAGGAGATGTTAATTTCTCCTTAGGACTCTGATACCATGATAAATATGAGACTACATCTTGGAAGAAGTCGAATCAATTCTCCATTCTTTATTTATCACGAAATACTTTCTTATATAGTATACAAAGATCGTACGGAAAAGGAAATATAATATCGCAGAATATTATACAATCTTCGAAAATATTTCTGTATTAAATAAGATATCAGATAATATCTAGAAAATCTCGTAGAATATCATCAGAATAATCTGTGTGATCTTGGAGAATATTCTCGTATCAATCACACAGATTATATCTGTTATAAAAATAGTGCAGACATAAATTTTTTTTTTCGATTTGTCAATCCTTTATTTGTTCATAAGTTTCGAAGGTCACACATCCATATGTTATGAATGTGTTTTCTCAATGTTGAAGTATGTAGCGCATTTGTGTATAGATAAGTTACATTTTTGTTTGATGTGATGTAACGAACATCAAATTCTTTCTTCTTCTCAAACTCTTGGATATATGAGAAATTTTGGAGGGATATGTTTTTTTCTATAGATTTTGATGTATCATTCTTTTGTTTGGACGACACGTACTGCATGATCTTCATATAATATTATTGGATCAATGTTAGCCGATAATCCACATGTTTTTTGTATATATCGAATGATAACTCTGAGCCACAAATTCTCTAATTGTTTCATGGAGTGTAATGATTTTGATGTTATTTAAAAATATTACAACTAATGTTTGCTTCTGAAAAGCACCATGATATCGCCGTACCTCCAAATATGAAAACATATCTAATTTGTGATCTGATTTTGTGAGGATATGATAAATAATTTGCATCTGCAAAATCGATCAATTCATGTTTAGAATCTCTAGGATAAAATAATTCTAAATCAATCGTCCTTTATAAATATTGAAAGATATTATCATACAGATTATTACAAGAGCATATTTATACTTGTACAATGTTTAACCTAATTACAAAAGAATAAATTCAAATTTTAAACAGCCTTCCATCCGTTTCACTCGTCCCATTCGTGCCGAGAAAGCTCGTCGTCTCGGTTACAGGGCCAAGTAGGTTCCTCTCTTTCCTCATTCCTCTCTCTCCTTCGTTCGTCCCGTCGAGCTGGTTAAGTGGTTTCTTGATGTTTAAGATGATGCAATACTTCTTGAAACCAACCACATTGAGTCTTTAAAAGATTCGTCAATCATCTGACTAAACAGTTACCGTTGCTATGTGGACTCTCGTCTTGTGTCGATTGATACATTGCATTTCTTATTTGTTATGTTTATGTTCATGTAAATGTATGTGTGGTTGATGCTTTGGCTCTTGCCCCAGGGGTTCGTGGTGATCGTGTCCGTGTGAGGCGTGGTGATCGTAAGAGATCCGTCGAGGAAGCTCGTGCTGGTCGCAAATTAGGTAGCCTTAGGGTCCTCAATTTCTACTGGAGCAATGAGGTATTTCTGACACTTGAATTTGTTTATGTGGATGTGGTTGTTTTGGTTCTGATAATGAATATATCAAGGGCGGTATTTGAACGTGTAGGATTCTGCATACAAATATTATGAAGTGATACTTGTGGACACCGCACACAATGCCATCTAGAACGAGCAACTTGATTTCAAAATCCGGAATTACCTTTCGAAGAAGTTGCAACAAATTAAATCGCATTCCTTCAAAACAAATATTTAATCGTTGTTTCGTGTGATGGTTTACAAAACTTTAAAATACAATTATATTATATTTTTTACTTTTTAGGTAACACATCCAATTTTTAGTACCATTGTCGGGGATTATAGACGGTTTAGCTATTTGATTAGTGGAATTTAGGCCATATTTTTATTTTTTAGTGTGCTATTGACATTTCTGTTTTGTCTTGTTTTCCTTGGGTCATTTGTAGGTATCTAGTTTATGACCAAGAACGCTTTCATGCACTCGATCCAGAATTTGAAATTCTCTGAAAGGTTTTTTCTCAAACGTGAAAGATAAACTAACATTACTATGCCAAAAACCAAATGAATCTCATTTATATATGCACGTAAACCAGTGAACCGATTTATTTTCGGTTCTCAATTGTATCGTTTAGTTTCACTCATCATATAATATAAATGATTCTACCAAAGATGTCTATGCATACAATCCCCTGTTTAATTCAATACCGAAGTCCATTTAATTAAATTTAAATCTAAACACATTAAATTTGAATTGAATGGAATGACACTTATTCTAAAATTTTACATATTGTTCCACAAATATAACATTAAATCAAATCTTATATATATATATATGTTCTATAATAAAATTATTATTACTTGGAGTTCCAGTTGCCACGAGTTCAGGTTCGAAAAAATCTGCCTTGGCGGAATCGTGATCCAACATTAGTGAAAAATGGTCCACCATAGAGAAATATCTAAATTTGGATAGAGAGGATAGTATTAAACAATAATCAATTTTTAGTTTGTTTTTTATTTAGTTATATTTAAATTTACATAATTGTAATATATGAAGTAACTAGACCAAACATATATTTTTTATATATTTTAAAATCTAATCTATCTTAATTTAAATACTACCATATTAATATTTGTTAATATATTCAGGAGAATGTAAAAGACCGAGTGATTATAAAAATGATTCATTCAGACAATAAGAGTTACTTAAAGCACGTGAAACACACGTACAGACAAATAATACACACTCCCACGTCGATCAACTCAACTGCTCAAGCTGAAACTCTTTCAGTTTTTGTTGAAGAAATGTCGATACCTGAAGAAGTTGTCCTCCTTGAAGATTACGTCAGCTCCGCCGTTGACCACCGTGGAATTCCCGCCGTAAAGTCCTCCACCGGTGGATGGAGATCTGCTTGGTTCATCATTGGTAAAAACACCGACAGAGATCGGAAGCTGTTCCGTTTTCTTCTTTCTTTGTGAGCTTTAATGTGAAGAATAGATCTGCAGGTGTGGAGGTTGCAGAGAGGTTCGCATACTTTGGAATTTCATCGAACCTCATCAACTACCTCACCGGACGTCTCGGCGAGTCTACGGCGGGGGGTGGGGGGAGCTTTTGTCGCTTGTCTTGGTCGGTACGTGACCATTGTTGTCGCTTCTCTCATCTATGTCCTGGTTCGTCATTTCTCCCTCCTCGAGTTCGTTTTCGGTTCGAATTATAAGCTTAACCGATTAATTCCATAAATCGATCATCAATGGCAGGGATTAGGGCTACTGACTTTATCAGCTTTATTAATTACCATTAAATTCTCCATGGATAAGGCTGCAGCAGCTTCTCCCTTGTCTTTAGTCAATCTTCTTTTCTTCTTCTCTCTATATCTAATAGCTATTGGACAAGGTGGGCACAAGCCTTGTGTTCAAGCCTTTGGGGCTGACCAATTCGATGCCAATGATCCTCGTGAGAAGATCGCTAGAGCCTCCTTCTTCAATTGGTGGTTCCTCAGTTTATCTGCAGGAATTACTTTGGCGATCGTGGTCGTAGTTTATGTCCAGGACTATGTCAATTGGGCGCTTGGATTCGGCATCCCTTGTATCTTCATGGTGATCGCTCTCCTTCTTTTCTTGCTCGGGAGCAGGACGTACAGGTACACGACAAGGCCTGAGGACGCAAACGCTTTCTCCAGGATTGGTCGAGTTTTCTTCCTAGCGTTCAAGAATCGCCGACTCAGATTTCCACGACCTTGTCCTGACCAAACCGAGCCAGAATCTAAAGAGGGTCCCGTGTAAGCAGAATTTCTCTACTTTCTTCTTCCTTTCCGAATGAGTGGTCGTGCTTTGATCCATCTTTTCCTTTGATAGGTTCCTTAAGAAAGCGTTGCTTTCGTCAAACGCATGCAATACTCGAGACGTCCAGGACGCGATGGCTCTTGCGGGACTAATACCGATATGGATAACGACTCTAGTGTGCGACATCCCATATGCTCAATACGCGACCTTCTTTACAAAACAAGGCCTCACAGTGAACAGAAAAATCTTGCCCGGAATAGAAATCCCTCCGGCTTCTCTTCAAATGCTAATCGGTGTATCAATCATCGTCTTCGTCCCCATTTACGACCGTGTTTTCGTCCCAATGGCAAGAGCAATAACTAAAGAACCTTCTGGAATCACAATGCTTCAAAGAATCGGAGCAGGAATTGCAGTATCCATCATCACTATGGGAGTGGCCGCACTAGTAGAAGTAAAGCGGCTTAAGACTGTGGAAGAATATGGACTTAAAGACCGACCGAACATAACTATACCCATGTCGATATATTGGTTTGTTCCTCAGTATCTGTTGGTGGGATTGGGAAATGTGTTGACCCTCGTAGGAACACAAGAGTTCTTCTACGATCAAGTTCCACAGGAACTACGAAGCATTGGTCTTGCTCTTTGTTTGAGTTCACTTGGAATAGGAAGCTTCTTGAGCAGTATTATGATATCTGTGATTGATTCCGTCACCGGAGGAGACGCCGGAGATAGTTGGTTCAACAGCAATCTGAATCGAGCTCATCTTGATTACTTCTATTTGTTGCTTGCCTCCATTACTACTGTTGGCTTCTCTGTCTTCTTGTTCTTTTCCAAGTCCTATGTTTATCGTGTTGAGAATTAGGTCTTTATCGGTGGAAGTCGCGCAAACGCAAAATTAATATTAATATCGTAATCGTCCGAAAACACGTCGAAACACAAGATCCGTGTCTTGTTGCACTCCCATTTATTTCATTTAATTCCGTATTGTTGTAATTAAAATCTATATATATAAAGAAATTTCTTTTATATAGTTAAGCTCCACGTCACCGAGAAAAAATTTATAATTTTTTATTGTTTTTAATTTGTAATATTAAATATATGAATTTTATATTCATTTGTTTAAATTCATTAAGTTTATTCAAATGGGTTCCATTGATGGGTAATCAAAACGATTTTTGTTCTATTAAATAGATCAATTTCTTTCATTTTTCATTATTAATTGTATCCATCGTCCTTTTTCATCTTTATAGTCAACACAATGAGATGGTAATATGTTTTATCTTCTTTTTATCACTCTCGTTTGCTTATATTTCTTTATAACAATGAATTTCTTCCAACTTTACACCGATGTCGGTGAAGCGAGAGAGTGCTTTGGTATATCGCCAAAGCATTCTAGGAGGAGACTCCGAATCTCGACTATATCGTCTTAACCTAGATCATGACTCTTCTATTACCTTTGTTTGCCATACGATCGCCTCGAAGTCCTATTATTCTCTGATTTTCACTTCTTACATATATGATACTTTATGTATACTAGATTGTGTGTCGTTTGAGAGGATGATGGTTATGTAATTATATTGAGATAGGGCATAAAAATGGCAAGGTATCTAGGTTATGCTTCACAAATGGAGGAAGAAGTAGAAGATAACATGAATATGGTAAGATATTTGGATTACCATGCATAATACCATGTAATGTAGAAGCTTAATGTCGTGTTAAATATCAATTTTACATCCAATGTTCCTTTCAGATATCTTATCACCCATTTGACTATTAACCAATGTTTCTTACCATGTTTGCACATGAAACGATTGATCAAACCAATTGCATATGCCAAATATGGTCAAGTTCTAATCATGGCATACATAAGACTACCAATTGCACTTCATAAGTGGTTGAATCAACTTCCCCACATTCAGCTTCATCTTCAACCGATTCAAGCTTGAAATGTGCTCATATTGGTAGATTTACTATATTTGGGTTTGCCATTCCAAAAACTTTTTGGCATGTCCGAAATCTTCTTGAGATAGAGTTAGGATATCCTTCCTTTCGTCTCTCTGTATTCCCGTCTCTAGTATCTTCTTGGCATGTCCGAAATCTTTCATCTAAAACTCCTTGCTCATCACATCCTTTAACCTTTTGATTTCTTTCATACTCTTTGACGCTATCAACATGTCATCTACATACAAGAGTAGATATATAAAATCACTCTCACTAAGATGTTTGAAATAGATACACATATCATACTTGCTTCTGCAAAATCCTAGGTTCTTTATAAACTCATCAAATCTCATATTCCATTGTCGAGGTGATTGCTTCAAGCCATATAAAGACTTATTAAGAAGACAAACCTTATTTTCTTTTTCCTTGACTACAAAACATTGTGGTTGATGCATTACAATTTCTTCATCTAACTTGTCATGAAGGAATGCCATTGTGACATCAAGTTGCTCAAGTTCTAAGTCAAAAGAAGCCACCAAAGACAATAGTATAAGAATAGAAACATGTTTAACAACAGGGGAAAATACCTCTAGGTAATCTATATCTTCAACTTGAGAGTAGCCTTTTGCAATTAGCCTCGCTTTGACCCTTGGTTTTTCTATCCCTGAAATTCCTGATTTCCGTTTGAAAATCCATTTGCAGCCCACGATCCTATTATTTTCTGGTTTATCTATTAGAACCCATGTTTCATTTTTCAGAAGAGATACCATCATCCATTTCCCTTTTCCATTTACGCCAATCTTTGCTTTTCTAGGCATCTTCGTCTGTTCTTTGTTCTTCTATTTCAAACTACTCTCCTACATTCAATGCAAAAGCTACTATCTTTTCTTCTGATATCGTGTAGGAGGATTGATAGTCCTTCGACTTCTATCTCTGGCCAACAGAATATCTTGCAAACTATGATCAGTTTCTTCTTGATGATTCACATCATTTGTGTCTGTAATTCTATCTTCTAAATATTCATATTCCACTGATCCAGTTTCTGCTTTATCTCCAAGTGTCTCGGTGCATCATTCTTTGTCAGCTCCACCTTCACCCTGTAATTCTTTAGGAGGAGTAAGTACTCATAAGGAATACTAATGGTGTCACCCCCTCCTTTTCTTTGGTCTTTGTCTGAAATGTTTTCTTTTGGTGTATTTTGATCCCTGAATACACTATTTTCTTGAAAAAATAAATCCATACTCACAATACACTTCCTCTCATCAGGTATCTAGACTTCGTAACCTTTAATGCCTTCTGGATATCCCAAAAATACACATCTCTTTGCTCGAGATTTCGGTTTACCTTGATTTGTATGTATAAAGGCAATGGATCCAAACCTCCTTAAATGTGAGTAAGATGGTGTCTTTCCTATCCAACGCTCTGGTATTTCCCAGTTTATAGTTGCAGAGGGACTTCTATTTATGAGATAAACTGAAGTGATTACTGCGTCGGCCCAAAATGCTTCTCCAAGATTAGATTCTTCTAAAAGATAGCTAACCTTATCCATGATAGAACGATTCATTCTTTTAGCTACCCCACTTTGTTGTGGCATGTTCTATGTCTCAATATGCCCCTTGACTTGCATAGCTCATCATAGTTCTCGTTACAGAACTCCAGTCCATTATCTGTTGTAAGGTGTTTGATTTTCTTGCTTGTTTGGTTTTCATCTTCCATTCTTTAAATTTGTTGAATGCTTCATCTTTTGGTTCAATAGCATAAATCCACACCTTCCTACTGTAGTCATCCACAAGAGAAAGAAAATACTGACATTTTGATAAGGATGGAGTTACATTTTGAGAACCCCATAAATCAGAATGAACATATCCGAGAGGTTCCTTTGTTGCGTGTTCTCCTGTCTTGAAAACAAATCTGTGGGATTTTCCAAGAACACACTCTTCACAGAATTCTAGTTTCCTAATCTTCTTCCCATCAATCACACCTTTGTTGGCTAAAATTTGCATTCCTTTGATGCTCATATGTCCTAATCTCAGGTGCCACAAGTTTGCCTCTGATTCTGCAATTTGGTTTACAGAACCAGTTATAGTTGTACCACAAAGAACATATAAGCCACCTTCTAGTTTTCCTTTCGTAACCACTAGAGATCCTCTGAATATCCTCAGAATACCATTTTCTGATATGTAATTATATCCATTTTGGTCTATAGTACCAAGTGATGTAAGATTTCTCTTTAATCCTGGAATATACCTCACTTGTTTTCTCTGAACCATCATGAAGTTTAAACCTTACATTTCCGATTCCTTAAATGTCACATGTTAGGTTATTTCCCATAAGAACATTTCCCACTTTGTGCTCTTGTAAAGACTCAAACCATTCCTTCCTTGGAGTCATGTGGAATGTGCAACCTAAATCCAAGATTCATTGATCTTTAGGATTTTCATCTGAAATGGTAAGTACCTCTGATCCATGATCATTGTTAACAACTGCAACAGCTCCACCTTGCTCTAAAATATGCCCTATTTCTGAGGTCTTCTTCTTTGACTTACAATCTCTTTTGAAGTGTCTCTCTTTTCCACAATGCCAACATTATGTACTATTCTTTTCTTTTGATTTAGACCGAGACCTTGACTTGTTCCTTTCTTTGTGATTCTCCCCTTTTTCAGTTCTACCTTTGTGATTATCGTTTCGCTTCATCTCCCTCTCAGCAACTCTCTTCTCAATAAACAAAGGCGAATCCATAGGCCAGAAACAAAAGGCAATGGTCGGTGAGAAAATCTCACCGTCCGAATCGATTCCAAAAAAAACCCATCGGACGACAGAGTTGGAGCCACAGACTGAGTTAATCGTACGACTCGGAAAACTCGGGCAAGCCTTTTACTATATATATAGATAGAGTTTGTTATAACATCTACCAATTATGATATACTTATTTTACATTAAATATAGTTTGTAATAACATTCTAAACACATTGGCTTCATATAATTATAATCTTATTTATTTTTATTCATTTTAAAAATTATTACACATAAAAAATAAATTGTTTAGTATTTTAAAATTTATAACCATAATTCACACTAACTTTGCATATTTTTTTAAATAATTTTTTTTTCAATCTAAATATTATTACACGAAATTAATAATATTATTTAATTATTGTTTTTAACATACAAATCATACATGTAAATTCCATATGCATAAGAGATTATAAAATATTCTAATATAATACGTACAATGACATAAATATTATTCATTTAAATTTAACACTATAAATTTATCATTCTCCACCATAATGATAAAAATCCAGTTTTTTTAAAGCTCCTTAAAGAGCTACATTATGAGGCATAACTACTCTGTTGTTACCTTGTCATTGTTTCCTTCCTTCAAACCAACCGTAAAAAAAAAAAAATCCCACCAAAATTGAAGATAGTGAAAAGCTCCATTCGTTGCTTCTGAAACTCCATCGCGTCGGTCTTTAGAAGTAAAAACGTTCTAGACTATGGAATCATCAATATTCTTCATGCTCGACCATTATGTACCACCATCGTGTTCAGGTAGATCCCAAACCAATGAGAATACAAGTAATGGATGAAAATTATGCTCCACGAGACAAAAGAAAACGAGTTCTAGATTTTTTTAAATTAAAAGAGAGTATGGAGGGAAAAGTGTGAGAGAGAAGATGTACGAGGCAACATTTCAAAGAAAATTAGGTCAAATGAGAGAGGAAAGGAAAGATGTGGGAGAAAAGATGTATGAGGCAACACTTCAAATGAAAAATTAGGACAATTTTTTTATAATTATTATTTTATTAAAATTTAATAATAATCAAAAACGAAGTAAATTGTTGGATTTTTCTATTTTTTATTTTTTTTATTTTTTATAATAACTTTTGGTTTTTATTTATTTAATATTTAATTCGGTAAATGGTGGGAGTAAACCCTTCTAAAAGAGATTTACAAACTGCACTTTTCTTACCTTTTCGTATATTTTGTCCATCTTAGCAAGAGAGTGAGAGGAAGTCATACAAAAGTTGAAGAAGTGATATAGGGATTCGTTTTTCAAAGTTGTTTCAGGTTTTTAATGCTCGAGTTTCAAATATATATATATATATTTATTATGTATATGAGATCTTCCTAAAGAGATTGTAGAATTGTTGAAGCTGGAACATCTTGGATTTGAATCTAAATAGAGATCATAGAATTGTTTGAGCTTCGACATTGTTGGTATATAAAAGTTTGGAGTTCTGCAATTTATTTGATCTAAAAGAATCATATGTTGCTCAGCATATACTTTGAGAGGTCAAGTTATAGATCAAGATATTACAAATACTAGAGCACCATTTTGCAATTCCTTGAGTTATTGTGAGTAACATAATCTGTTGTTTTAGATGTATGTTCTAGATTTCTGCACTACAAGAAAATCAGGTTTTAGGGACTGAAAAATCCGTCCCTAATCCGTCCCTAAACAGATTTAGGGACGGATTAGGGACGGCCAGAGGAAGTCCCCAATCGCGCGTCTCCAAATGCTATCCGTCCCCAATCCGTCCCCAATTAGGGACGGAAATTTCAGTCCCCAATCCGTTCCCAAACAGTCCCGGGATTTGGGACGAACCAGTTTCCGTCTCTAAAAATTGGAGACGGATCATTTTTGCCGTCCCTAAATTTAGGGACGGCTAATGTCCGTCTCTAAATTGACGACTATTATCCGTCCCTAATTTTTTTAAAAAATAAAAAAAATAAAATTTAAAAAAAGTTCGATTACATTAAAAGATAAAAACTAGTATATAACAATAATTACAAAGCATACATATAACCAACATTTTTAATCCTAAGCCGTTGGAAGTATTTCTGATTAGTCGTGATCGGAATCACTGTTCTGAACTGCATCCCAATCGATGTTAGGCATTTGCGCTTTCATCATGCGTAGAAGCTTATCCATACGCCTATTTGATCGTTCAACATGCTTTCTTGATAGTTCAGCCTCCTTTAGTGCTTGTCCAACGCGTCTGTCGGATTCTTGGAACCTTTCGGATATTTGATGCCGGAGCTCGTAATACGATACTTTTTCTTTACCTTTGGATGAAGTTGAATGTTTTGAGGCCATTGCTCCAACTCCGAAAATACGACCTTTGTATGGCGTAACTTGCTGTAAAACAAATATCGAGAATTAATAACATTTATAAATAGTGAAATTAGATCATAGTAGAATGTCATTATTACCTCGAGATACAACTCGTTGTACTCTTCCTGACTAAGAGTAGTTTGTGAGTCGTCTTCTCTCGGGGGAATTTGCGATACTCGCTCCGCTGCCATGTTTTCAATTTCATCGTGAAGGCTTTTCGCCTTAGGATCCACCCACGAACCATCTGACTTCTTAACGTGCGTACGTTCCAACAATTCTAGATACGATGGTTCGGATCCCTTCTCTTTCGCCTGAAAAAATAAAAATAAAAAAGACTAATGAAATGTTAATTTTATATAAATGCATAAAAAATTGAATAAAGCTTACCAGATCTTCGTATACTTCCGCAAAAGAACGAGATCCTGCCGTGTGTACGCTTATCCCGTATCCTTCTCTATCAGAACGCCGAGATTTACTTGCTCGCTCGCTCTTTGCCTTAAATTCTGGGGAATCTCAATATGTGCACATCTGATCCCAAATATCTTCCGCCATCCATTTGGATTTTCCTTTTGTCTCTCGGTTTTCCCGACATTTACCTACGATAGACTTGAGACGCTTTGCCGCATTTCTTTCAAATTCGGACTTTACTAGTCCGGTAAGGGCGGGATTCCAATAAAATTTTTGCTTGAATAATAATAAGCTTATTATATTTAAATTGTAATTTAAATTACTTGATAAAATTAAAAATTATTTAAAACATACCATAAATGATTTCCACCATCGTTGCTTAATATCTGGATCGGTACGTGTCCAATTGTAACATGACCGATCATAATCAGCTGTTATCGTAGCTGTTATGTGACAATTAAGTTGATTATATCCAAACCTACAAATCAAAATGAAAGATAAATTAACATTTAGTTAACTATTTATAATTGAGATTTGAAATTGAGTATACGTACCATAGTCCGCCGCTTCCTTGATCAGGGTCTATAAGAGGAAGCTTGCGTCGTTCTTCATCCATTGCTAAAATTTCTTCCACTCTGTATAAAAAGAAACAAAATTCTATAAATATTACAAAAATAAACAAAATAGTCATTGTGATAACCATAGTTAATTATGGGATTTTACCTTTCAAAAGGCTGTAAGTTCTATAAATTTCTATAAATATTACAAAAATATTACAAAAATAAACAAAATTATCATTTCAAAATCTTCTCTAAGTTACAAAGTATAGTTACTATGTTATTTTCGAGTCGACGAACGACATCCATACTTAGATTTCTCGAACATAAATCTCGGAAGAATAGGCCAATACCTGTAACATTAAAGTATTATTAGTGTATTTAACAAATATTCACACTACATATTAATATAAAATCAACCACATACCTCCAATTGTTTCGTGTGCATGTTTGTCCATCAATTCAGAAAAATATATCGGAAGTAGTCTTTGCATGAATACATGACAATCGTGACTTTTCATCCTTAATAACTTTCCTCCTTGAATGTCAACGCACCTTCCAATGTTAGACGCATAGCCATTGGGAAATTTCACATCTTCTTTCAACCATTTCAACAATTTATATTTCTTATCATTTGACAATCTGAATATCGGGACTGGCGCTTTACCGTCATCACTTATATGTAACTCCCTTCGTGAGCAATACTCTTCTAGATCCTTATGTGATTTAATATTGTCTTTCGTCTTCCCTATGACATTCAGTATTGTATTGATGATGTTATCGAAAAAATTCTTCTCTATGTGCATCACATCAAGATTATGTCGAAGTTTCAGATTTTTCCAATACGGCAAATCCCAAAATATGCTCTTCTTGTACCAGTTATGAGTAATTCCATAACCACCAATTCTCGGATGATTGTTCCCTCCGCAATCTATACTCCTCGGAATACCCAAAGCAAGAAGTCGTTCATACAAAATCTCTTCGCCGGTCAAAACTGGAGGAGGAGATTTCCGCACAACTACATTCCATTTGAAATTTCTCTTGTTGCGCCGTAATGCATCATCAACAGGAAGAAAACGACGATGACAATCAAACCAACTCATCTTTCTTCCATGTTTCAACTGAAAAGCATCTATTTCCTCCATGCAATATGGACAACCAAATCGACCATGCGTTGTCCATCCAGATAACATACTATAAGCTGGAAAATCACTTATTGTCCACATGAGAGCACCTCATAACATAAAATTTTGTCGCCTCGAGACATCGTACGCTTGAACTCCATTCCATAATTCTTTTAATTCTTCAATAAGTGGTTGAAGAAATATACCCAAACTTCTTTTCGGATGATTAGGCCCGAGAATCATTATTGTTAAAAACAAAAATTCCCGTTTCATGCACATATCCGATGGTAAGTTGTAAGGTGTCACTATAACTGGCCACAATGAATAATTCTTTCCAGACATCCCAAATGGATTAAAACCATCCGTACAAAGACCTAAATAGACATTTCGACTCTCAGCCGCAAAATCAGGGTATACCTTGTTAAAGTGTTTCCACGCCTCATCATCTGAGGGATGACACATCTCTCCTTCCTGACTTGAATGCTCAGCATGCCATCTCATGTCGCTTGCGGTCTCCACAGATTGATACAATCTTTTTAATCTGTTTGTAATTGGTAAATACCACATACGACGATATGGAAGCGATTTTCCATTCTTTGTTAAATTAAACCGATCTTTTCCACAAAATAGACAATTACTCATCTCCGATGTCTCTCTCCAAAAAATCATGCAATTGTCTTGACAAATATCAATCTTTTGATATGGCAATAAATCCAAAGATCACATCATCTTCTTTGTCTCATAATAAGAGTCTACTGCATTATTATCTTCTGGCAAATAATCTCTTACTAATTGCAATATCGAATCCATGCAATTCTCAGACAAATTATTTTCAGTCTTCAAATTCATCAAACACGCAGACAGAGGTAATTGTGATAAACCACTCCTACAACCATCATAAAGTGGATTCCTAGCACTTTCTAGCATTTCAAAAAAACTTTTTGCTTCTTCATTCGGATCTTCTTCAATATTTTCGTTTCTTTCACGGAATACATTTTACACCATTTCCACATAGGGGTTCATTTCTACATCTTGAGAAGACTCAAATTCATCATGATGTATAGTACCCCTACTAAAGTTTTCCACAACATTACTAGATCGTGGTGCAAATTTTTCTCCATGACATAACCACATGAAATAATTCGGGGTAAATCCTCTTAAATAAAGATGCTTCCAAACAGTTCTCTCATTAACAAATTTTTCATTCTTGCATTTGACGCATGGACAAACCAACGTACCCGTTTCTTTGTAAACTTGTTGATTCGTCGCCATTGTCATAAACTGTGTGACGCCTTCTATAAACTTTTTCGATACGCTTTGAGATTCTGGATCAATTCTTCTGTACATCCATTGTCTAGAATCGAAAATGTTCGATCTTGATGAAGATGCCATTATAATCGCAAACACTATAGAAGATATGCAGTGAAAAATATGAGAGTTGCTTATGAAAAACAGATCAATGGTTGAGGGGTTAAATAGATTATTTATACACGAATTAGGGACGGATTAAGGACTAAGAGATTAATTTTCCGAAAAATCGTCCCGAACCCGTCCCTAAAACAGTTTTTAAAGTCCTAAATTTAGGGACGATCCCAAATCCATCTCCAAATTTGGGGACGGAAGTTTCTGCCGTCCCTAAATTTGGGGACGGATGACCTGCTCGTCCCTAAATTTGGGGACGGCAGGTAATTCTGTCCCCAAATTTAGGGACGGCAGAAAATCCGTCCCCAATTTAGGGACGGCAATATCTTTCGTCCCCAATTTAGGGACGGGCAGGTCATCCGTCCCTAATTGGTCCGCAATTAGGGACGAATTAGGGACGACTCTTCTGTACCCAAAATTGGGGACGGATTCGGGACGAATTTCATTTTCCGTCCCTAATCCGTGTATAATCCGTCCCTAAATTTAGGGACGGAAGTTCCGATCCCCAAATTCCGTCCCTAATCTTGAATTTTCTAGTAGTGCTGATCAGATCTATGGTCTCATTTATTGTTGTTCCCAAAAGGAAGAGACCAAGAACCATCCAAGACGAAGATGACGGCTAAAAGATTTCTCATGTTGTGCTTAGCCTTGGACACATGTTGCAAGTAATATTACTTTCGATGGTGACATAACTAAGTAGAATCGTAAATCTAATTTTATATGTTTGTCCTTCACTTTTCTCTATATAGAGGAAATGATTTTTTGTTGACACATACATCACGACTTGTATTTTTTTGTGTCATTTAATGTATACAGGAAAAAAATATCTAGTTTAGAGAAATATTGCAATATACTCTTAATGCCCTTAGGAGGGTAAGCATGTTTGTTCTACCTCCAGCAAGTTGTGTTATTGTACATTTAGTTCCTTGCATTCTAAATTTTCCAAGCCAAAGATCTTCAATCTTATTTTAAAGAACATTCGCTTTATTCTAATCTTTGTAGGGCAAACTGTCCTAAGATCTACATATCTAGAACAATGGGTTGGAATGACTTCTGACATCGGTACATATGATGAGGTAGAATGGTTTATGGAGACAACTCAAAATCTAGATCCATGGGCTAAGATGACTTCCCACTTGATGTTGGATGACATCTGACATGGTTACAGATGAGGAGGCATAATGGTTTATGGAGACAACTCAAAATAAGATTCATAAGTGAGTTCTTCCTCTTTTCTTTGATTTATTCATCACAATGTTGCTTTTCGTTTTTCTTGACTACAACAACATCGAGTCCGACAATTTTAGGACCTTTTTTTTGTATCTATGATGGCCATAGTGGGTCAGAAGCTACCAATTATGGATGGAAATAGTGGAACAGGAGATCATGAATGAATGAACATGAAATGGTGAATGATACACTGTAACATGTTTTAGATACTAACACATCAAACCAATAATATATAGACTTGATTCTCTTTGTATATATACATACATTTGATTCTATTTTTTGTTTGTCAACAAATATGAAATTTTTTTCATATCTTGACAGTTAAAACCAATTATGATAAATAACTCAAGTATTTTCGGCCTATGAAACCCAAATATTTCCTTGATGTTTCATGTTGAAGTATTTGCTAAAACCTTTTTTTTACAAATGATATATAATCTTGCAAAATTTTGAATACAATTTATATAGCCATTTGTATATAAAGTGGAAGAAAATTTAAAAATATTTTTATGTAATGATTTATAGGACAATTAGTCATTTCTTTAATATCCATATTTGTTGGATAAGTATTTGTTAGAAAAAGAATACGATTCAATAACATTTGTAGCAATCACGAAACTAAAATCTTCTTTTGTTTGGATTTGTTTTTTTGCTAAACTTTTAAGTTTCGTATGTTAAAAACATATGTTACATGTATAAATCAATATGTATCAAACAAAATTGTTATGTTAATAAGATAATTCATCTACAATAATTTATGAATCTCTAAATCCAAAATATACATTGTCAATCTTCGTTTAGCTCAAATTTTTATTTCAATTTTATTGTCTATAAAACATTTATGCCTTTTACTTTCATTTTTTATGGAAAAATTCTATCATTACGTCTTCTTTAACCAATCTTATTATTTAACTAAACAAATTTTATATCATGAATTTATTTTTTAGTTTTTTTATTTAAATAGTTTAATGAATCATACATTTATACAATGCATTGACATAATTTTATACAATTTTGTACGTATATACTAATTTAGTTATACATAAAAAATAAAGCGAAATTAAAATCTATAAAATATAAATTTTTTCTATCAAGTGAAACATATATCTTGAATGGATTAACCAATCTTACAATTATAATATGTAATATAACAAGAATGGAACAACCAAGGAAGAGTTTAAGTTCTTGATTTCTTGTAACAAATTAAGACTCTTGAATCTTGGTGTAATGGCTATAAAGCCCTATGGACATTCATAATGAAGATAAGAAAAATCTTGGTAAATTTTTTTGGAGATTGGTGATATCGAATACACCAAAGACATTGAAATTTTTTCTTTTCTTTTCAAATCCATTTCTTAGCTCAAGTCTGTTTAGTTCTTATCAATTTGTATCAAAACCTAAGAATGTGGAGATGACTCGAAGATGGGATATTGTTGCAAGAGCAGCAACTGAAGAAGTAATGACAACACCGGTGACAATAACCAATGATCAATTCACAACCTTGCTCAATGAGATGACGTCAATGAAGAAAGCTTTGGAGGCTGTAACAAAGATGGCAAGCCAATGGAATGAAAGTATTATCATTAACTTGCAATTGAAATATCAACTTTCATTGGATTCAAGAAATTCCTTTTTCGTGATTAATTCCATCTATTTATTTTCTCTATTCATGAATTTGTCTTCATATTTGTCCTTATTTATGAACTAATTTTTAGACTGGTGAATTCTTAATGTTTTTCGATACCCTTATCATATTATTTTAGTAACATTACTATTATTCTGTTGGACATTTTTTCCATTATAAAATCACTCGTAAATATTTCATTCTTACATTTTATGTATAGTGATTTTTTATATACTTGTAAATATTGACTCTTT
This sequence comes from Gynandropsis gynandra, assembly GCA_036759665.1. Lineage (NCBI taxonomy): Eukaryota > Viridiplantae > Streptophyta > Magnoliopsida > Brassicales > Cleomaceae > Gynandropsis > Gynandropsis gynandra. The sequence continues at coordinate 28,408,573 of CM071876.1, read as the reverse complement.
CAAGACACCTTGAGTTTCTGAATTGAAAAGTCGTATCTATTGTCTTGATGAAAGTAATAAATTTGAATATGATAGAAAATGGTGATTGGTTATCAAGATAAGAAATTTCGGACATATTAGATACCAATATTAATGAATTAGGAATCAACAATACTAAAAAATCAATTTAAAGAGGCGAAAATTCATTCATAACGTGTTTCTCGATGTATTTCAAAGATTTCATACATCGGTAATTAATCGTCACTAGGGATGGGTACACCTAACTAATATAAAAACACATATAAAAGTACAAATACATATTACAATACAAAATAAAATAACTCAATAAATATTACAATCATAAGAAGATAAATAAGTCTTCAACGTAGTAATTCGAACAATACAATTTATTAATCTATATGGAATATCCACTATTATTCATTGGAGCCGAAAAAATTACAAAATTAAATAAGTTAATAGCTAAAAATTCAAAGCACTAATTTTTTTTATAAATGTAAAGAAAATTCAAAGGTAGTTCACACAAGCCATTGAGGCTTTTTTTATAAATGTAAAATTAGTTTTTCTTCTTTTAACTAGAAAATTTCAAACTATCCATGTCTTTTTGATATATATCATAGATAATGTTGAATACAACTAAGGTCGTGTTGACATTTTATCCATGTGTTCTATGTGCATTTGGACCAAACTTTTTTGTTTGCGAAACACTCTTTTTTATGGTTGGATTCCTCTAAATTCTCAAATTACATTGAAAAATTCAAATCAATTTAAAAAGAATTCTAGTAACAACACAGATTGTGTTTAATAAAGCATAAATCCTCATCAAAACGATTAACAAATCTATAAAAAAAATATAGAATAAAAAAATATGCATGATATATCATTTTTTTTATGTTGAATTTGGTGAGTTTGCACTCGAAGAAGCATAGAAAACCTCAATTTTATTTATTTGGTTCACCAAGGCAATTGCAAAAGCAATACAAAGGGTTGCGGATAAGCACTCACATAAGGTAAGAAGCATATTATAATATAACATAATGATGATCATCCTCCATTCGTTTTATTTATTATTACACCCTCGTTTATACGCATTGTCATTATCAGGAAGATCATCATGTCATGTCATTGTTGTTTGAGTAGAATTTCATGCTGCAACAACCCTACGAGGATCGTTGAGAGAGTAATGGTCTTGAACAACGTCATCAACGTTATTCTTTGGCTCCAAGAACTTCTTGTACCACTTCCCAGAACTTTTAAGGTTTCTTTTGGCAGGCAAATCATTAAAATCAACGTAGCTCAACCCGAAACGAACGGAATAACCATCACAGAATTCGTAGTTGTCGGAAAGGGACCACGCAAAGTACCCTTTTACATTGCAACCGTTGCTGTACATATATTAAATAAACATATTGTCAAATATGGGCTGGGCCTAACTAATCCCAAAAGCTAGCTCAAGAGTTTAGGGTTGTCCAACACCATATATACAAGTCCCAAAGTTCATGTCCTATCCGATATGGGACAATTTATCATAACACATATGTTACGGAAGCGTAAGAGCGAATTATAATTACTTTGAAACACTTACTGGATGGCTTGTCTGACAAAACATAGATGACTGCATAGGTAATCGGTTCTGTTGAAATCGTTCATAGCTTCTGGGACTGGGCAAGTCCCGTTGCTTCTGTATCCTGCGCACGATCAATGTGGTTATAATACATTGATAAGTCTCGCAAAACGATCTTGGTTTCTCCATTGATCACTTTAAAATGAAAGTTTTCAATTTACAATAGAATTTTTAATAACCCAATATTATCACAAATATATACATTTCCTTAATGAAGGTTTGTTTAAATAGACACGAAAGTGATAAAACCCACCGTTCTCTGTTATAAACATAGTAGGATTTGAGTAGTTCTCTTTCATGTATTCAAGAACATACAAAATTCCTTTGGGGTAATAATAATCTGAACCATAGAACTGCGAAAATCAGCAAGTCAAACACATTAGTAAAACATTCATACTTCGTGGCAACTCATACATCATATATATCTATATATATAGACGTACCCAAGGGCCGATAGGTCCATTCGCATTTTCATCTGTAAAATGAAGAAGAAAACACTCAGATTAGAGAAGAATCTAATAGTACATATATTGTGATGGTATGGAATAGTACGTACAAAGGAGGGTGGTGAGTGAATCGTTCATGACAGTGAGTCTATTTGGAGGATTTGGGGGAATAGACTTTGCAAATTGAGTCATATAATAATTCACTCCAAGAAAATCAAATGATCCTTTCACAAGAAACGATTCTAAAGTCGTGAACTTTGGAAGACGTTTTCCCACCATTGCCTTCATCAACGGCGGGTAATCTCCCTTTGTCAAAGGGTCCATGAACCTACATATTGTATATAAAAAGATATTCTTTAAAATTAATTCTATAAATAGATAAAAAGATATTATCTATATATATATATATATACCAATTAATGAAGAACACTTTGGCTCTCTCGGCTGCATCTTTACTATCTTGACTGTCATCGAATGGAAGGAACCATCTAGTAATCATCACAATTCCGATCTCTCCCTTTTGGCTTTCCTGCGAATATACATATTTGTTAATCAGAAAGAAGAATATACGATAATAATAGTAAGAAGCAGAAACATGTAAGAATAAGGAACCTTGTAGGTCATCCTGTAGAGGTCGACGACCGTAGCATGAGCAAGAAGAGCGTTATGTGCGACCTTATAGGGTTCGGTTCCTGAATCTCCAGCATAACAATCTTTGTCGAGCCAAGCTGAACAACGACCAGGTGCATCTGTTCCTGTCGCATAGCCTCTCGTAGGGATGGTGTAGATTTGGTTGATCGTGATCCAGTGCTTCACTCGGTCCCCGAATCTCTTGAAGCATTCATCCGCATAGTCTCTGAAGTCATCTCTGTGCATGACATATGAACCAGAGATTCAATGGGTGTATGACATAACGTATGAACCAGAGATTCAATGGGTGCTCGAACGACAACATGCAACGTGTTAATGCAATAAATTCGGTCGTAGAATATAATTCTGTAAATTCAGATTGTTGAGATATATAAGGAACAGAAAGGTTCATGAGAAGAATGAGGAGAACTTCAAGGAGAAGAAGACAGAGTCAAAAGAAGATAAAGAGAAGTCAAGATATAAAGAAAAAACAACAAGGATGTGCGGCTGGAAAACCGGTGGGTTAGCTGAGCACATGTGAAGTATAGATAAGTTAACTCGAGAAAAAGAAGCAGTTAACGAATCTGGGCGAATATCGAAGAAGTATAAAAAACAGAGTGAATGCACTTCACAGAGTTTTAAGTGTACTTAGTGGGATATTGTAAAAGAGTGTGAGAGACAGTTTAGCGTTTATTTACATCTAACTCACTGGGAGTTATCTGCGGAATTCTTTAGTAAATTGTAAAAACAAGCAAGTGTACTTAAAAGATTGATTGGTAAATAAAACTAGTATTGTTTTGTGCATTTTGGTCTCTTCAAGATATTACTTGATTTAGTTGTCTATCTACAAGTTTTCACAACAGAATGTAACTTACATGATCTGACGGTCCAAGAAACCTTCATACTCATCTTGAAGAGTTTGAGGAAGATCCCAGTGGAAGAGGGTCACAAATGGCTCTATTCCTATGAGTAGTCATCAAGTTTATGAAAGATTTACATTAGACTTGTATACATCTATATAAGCAACTTTATTATACCAAGATAATAAATACCTTTTGCTACGAGAGCATTTATGAGATTGTTGTAGTATGTCACTCCCTCTTCATTGATTCCTCGACTTCTCTTTCCACCTGATCATTATGTATATTTGTCTTTTAATATATACGTGTATATATATATATATATATCTATATGTGTTGACAGCAAGATTATATACGTACTTGGGATGATTCTTGACCATGCAAGGGAGAATCTGTAGCCTCGAACGCCCAGTTCGTCCATCACTTCAATATCATTCTGCAGTTCATATCAAAGTTTAGGTTTCTATCAATGTAAATAACATTCAAGAACGTAATCGAAATCGAATGATTAAACGTAATTATTTATATTACATCATAATTAGGGTATGATCCACAAGCTTTGTCCCCGTTGGCATCATTTGGTCCTCCTTTGACTGTTGGAAAAATACAATCAAATTACATGCATTTGTGTTATGATAAGTTGTCCCACATCGGCTAGGACATGAACTTTGGGACTTGTATATATGGTGTTGGGCAACCCTAAACTCTTGAGCTAGCTTTTGAGATTAGTTAGGCCCAGCCCATATTTGACATGGTATCAGAGCCCGGTTCGTCCCGATTTGAATATACCGATGTTGGGCCCCCGATTGTGATGTCCACGCTCCAGGATCGAGCCTGGGCGTGAGGGGAGTGTTATGATAAGTTGTCCCACATCGGCTAGGACATGAACTTTGGGACTTGTATATATGGTGTTGGGCAACCCTAAACTCTTGAGCTAGCTTTTGGGATTAGTTAGGCCCAGCCCATATTTGACAATTTGAAAAATGTTATATAACATTTCTCTAACAAATATATGGTAATAATAATTCACCTGGATATCGATGAGTAAATCCATCCCAAATATTAAGACCTCTACCTTTTGCACCTTCGATCTGTATGAGAAAAAACATAATATTATAACCTTTTTAACGTTTTACTTAATGGTAATATTAGTTATTTACTGAGTAGAGAAATGCATTATATTATAGTGCCTGGTAAGCAGAGGAGGCAACACCAAAGACAAAGTCGTCACCGAATAATCCTCCATTGAAAACATCAGTGTTGTTACATGTAAATGGTTGCTTTTCACCACAGTTAAAATCATCGGCGTTGGACTGATAGCATCCAATGAACACTAGTAAAAGAAAAAGAGATAAACCCCGAAGATTCATGTTTATATAATTTCTTTTATTTTTTTTTGTTGTGTGCATGAATCTTAGTGAAATCTAGGGTTTATATAGCCTTGTATTATTGGATTTTTTATTTGTTTTGGATTGCTTTGGGAGGTTTGGTTGAGATGAATCTCGTGGTCATTAACGGTCACAGGAACATTTTGAAATGATTATGTTTTAGGGTTTCATTCCTTTTCTCCCATTGAAACAAGAGACTTTTGAATTGCATATAATATGTTTTTAGAACCTCATCAAAGATATATATGAAATATTGTTAATCTTTTTATTATTCCCTCACAAGGCATGTTTTTGATATTATGAAAACTGTTGAATTTAGACTGCATTTAGTAAATATGTTTATTATTATTTTTTTAATCCATTAGACAATATTCAAATACCCAAAAACATCATGAGCTTCACCGCTCACTTCAAACCATTATTGATTAATATAATCATGTCAATTTTATTTCACATGATTCCTAAGCCTCATAACAATATAAAAACATATCTAGATGTCATTGTGATTTTTTAGAAAATCATTTCATTATTAAATGAAATCTCATTGGAACAAACTAATTTCTTTTTCTCAGTTTCATTTGAAGTAAATATGTCATATGCCAAATTTATTTTTCTCCTAGATTAATTTATATTTTATGTGAGAATGGTAGAAATCTTAGTTATGTTATCTGATTACATTTACTTAAATTTTGCATCCAAGTTCTTTGAAATATTAGAATTTGGTTTTCATTGTTGTCCTAGCTTATGAAAAAACTATAAGGAAGTTTTCGCAGTTACCAAAAGATTAGCTCACTTTTTTTTCATAATTAGATTGTAAACTAGCACTACAAAAAAACATTGAGTTTCCAACGGATGGGGCAACGGATCCGTCCGTTGGAAACAAATCGCAACGGATTTTAACGGAGCGAAGAATATTTCTGACGGACCATTTCCGTTGCCATCCGTTACAATTTACGACGGATTTGCAACGGAAATTACCCGTTGCCCTATCCGTTGCAATCCGTCGCAATTTGTAACGGGTTTCTAAC
>CM071876.1:28368390-28402476 GCA_036759665.1 Gynandropsis gynandra | reverse complement strand
ACACTTTCCAACGGGCATCCGTTGGAAAGAACAGTATTTAGATCTAAACCGAGGTTTGTAGCAAACCATATACAACAAACATATTTTCAACACAATGTCGTCTTCTTCGAATCGAAATATATATAGATCGAGAGAGTGGATGTATAGAAGAAAGGATCCTATAACCGAAGAATTTACGCAAGAATTCTTACACGGATTAGAGCAATTCATGAGTTTTGCGTCGATGCAGCCTTTGTGTCAAGAACGCGGAATGTTATGTCCGTGCAAAAGATGCAAAAATATGATCCATTCATCACAATAGATCAAGCAGATCAAGTTTGTTATGTGCAATATCCAACAACATTGAAACGTCGAAGAGAGGAGTGGTGGGCCGTAGTGAAGATAAAGCCTCGAGGGATCATAAGCTCTTATGATAAAGAAGATGCGTTGCAACCCGATTATCCGCAGCCGCTTCGTTTGATTGATACGGATCGCGAGGACATTCTTGCTAGAAATGACATTGACGGAGAACTTATACGGGATGAAGATGTTGAACCGGAAGATGCTGAAAATGAAAACGGCGATGAATTCAATGACCAATCGAAGGAAGACTCGCCCATCGATGAATCTACTGAAGAAGAACTTTAAATACAATAATGTATATGACGTGTAATCAAACAATCGAAATGTTCATACAATCGATTTCATTATGTTAATTAAGTGTAACATTCATGATGTTTACTTATGTATACGATATGTAATTGATCAATCGAAACGTTAATACAATCGAATGGGTTATATATACAATGTTAGATGTATTAAAACTTAGAATTATATAGACGTTGAAACACAAATTCGAGCCCCGACACTTAGAAAAAATTTTAAATTTGTCCACCCCGACACTAGAAAAAAATTTAAATTTGTCCATATTTCCAACGGATGCCCGTTGCAACCATTCTGACGCATCATACTAACGGACATCCGTTAGAAATTGTAACGGAAGCCCGTTAGAATAGGCAATGATGCCTACTCTATTCTGCAGATATTTCCAACGAGCTTCCGTTAGAATTTCTAACGGAAGCCCGTTGCGAAGGTAGACCAGCCGTCATTTAGCCGTCCGTTGCCTCGGGAACAGAAATTTCCAACGGACATCCGTTAGAATTTCTAACGAACGCCCGTTAGGAATAAAGAATGTCGTGTCAATTTACAGAACGTCGTGTCAATTTATTGCATCCGTTGCGTGGACGTGATTTCTAACGGACGTCCGTTGGAAATCACTTCCACGCAACGGATGCAATAAATTGACACGACGTTCTGCAAATTGACACGACATTCTTTGTTTCTAACGGGCATCCGTTAGAAATTCTAACGGACGTCCGTTGGAAAGTTCTGTTACCGAGGCAACGGACGGCTAAATGACGACTCGTCTCCCTTCGCAACGGGCATCCGTTAGAATTTCCAACGGATGCCCGTTGGAAATATCTGCAGACTAGAGTAGGGATCATTGCCTATTCTAACGGGCTTCCGTTAGAAATTCTAACGGATGTCCGTTAGTATGATCCGTCAGAATGGTTGCAACGGGCATCCGTTGGAAATATGGACAAATTTAAAATTTTTTTCTAAGTGTCGGGGCTCGAATTTGTGTTTCAACGTCTATATAATTCTAAGTTTTAATACATCTAACATTGTATATATAACCCATTCGATTGTATTAACGTTTCGATTGATCAATTACATATCGTATACATAAGTAAACATCATGAATATTACACTTAATTAACATAATGAAATCGATTGTATCTAGTTACGCCAGAAGTAGTGCGCCAGCGATGGTGGCGCACTTTTATAGTAAGTTTTTCTATTAAATTTAATATTTCTTTATATAACATTGATTATAATACTAATTGTATAATGTTTATTTCAGCGTTCATACAGGTGGAGGCGAAAGGACACAAATCGCATATATAGTGCATGGATGCACGATATGCAAGTGAGGTTGCGGCTCATGATGAACGGCGCGAAGCGTAATTACTACGCCAGCAGCCGCAAACCAACATGGGCAACGGATGCGGTCTTCAACAAAATGATCCAACATTGGGAGTCCGCTGAATTCAAGGCCAAGCGCGAAAAGGCCAAAAAATGTCGCTACGGTGAGAAAGTTCCCGGAGATGGTCCGCATCGCCATACTTCGGGATCAAAATCCTTCCCGAAACGAAGGAAAGAGTTGGTAAGAATCTAAATTTATTTCTTTATATTTTTTTATGTAAAATATTAATCTAACTAAATTTATTTTATATTGCAGATGCAACGGATAGGAAGAGAGCCGACTCTTCTTGAGCTGGTTTTAGAAACCCATGCCAAGAAGAAGCCGGTTGTCGGAGAAGCGGTCGGCGAACCGGAACTCGTCGATCCACGGGCGGAGCGAACCGTGCGAGCTGTGACAGAGAAGATCACACAGCAAGCGCAAGCTTGCGGTTCAAGCGCCGACGACCTAAGTCCTTTAATAAAGGACAAAATTTATTTAGAGGTATATTGTTATATTAATTTTATTTTATAATTATTAATTTCGTAATGTGTAAAGAACTAACATTAATTTTGGTTATTTTGTAGTCGGTGAGACCGTATAAGGGACGTTTATACGGTCTCGGGGCGTTGCAGAAAGATATCGTCGAAGACGCCACCTCGGTACCTCCCGTTGTGCAGGAGACTTTCTCGCAACAACGGAGGATCGAAGAGCTCGAAGCCAAGGTTCAGCACTTGGAGAGCGTGATCGAGCTCATGTCGGGGCAAGGGAGGGGATCAACATCGCAACAAGAACCGCGTCCCGATTCAGATGCTACACCTTCTAGAGGTGACGACGAACGTCGAGACGATATCGACCCCGCAGATTTAGGTGAAATGTAATAGGTTAATTAGTAGCGTAGTATAATTTCGAATGGTTTTGTAAAATATTAAAACTTTTAAATTTTAAATGTTTAATTAATTTTTTTTATTTTTTTATTTTTTTTTCAAATGTCCCAACGGACGTCCGTTAGAATTCCTAACGGGCTTCCGTTGGAATGTTTTTTCCGCCAAACGGTGACGGACATCCGTTGCGCGTTACCGCCAATTAGCAACGGACGTCCGTTGTTCCTTCCCGCCAATTTGCAACGGAAGCCCGTTGCAACCTACAATTCCCGCTCTTTTTCGATTTCCCTTTCCAACGGATGTCCGTTAACGTCTGCAACGGATGTCCGTCGGTATACGGCAACGGACGTTCGTTGCAAATTTACGACGGGCATCCGTCACCAACACTGGCAACGGGCTTCCGTTACAATGTTTGCAACGGATTTGTCCGTTGGAATATCCGTGACCACATTGCAACAGAATTTATCCGTCGCCCATCCGTTGCGAATTGCGACGGATCCGAATTTCTAACGCGCTGTTCGCAACGGACTGAAATCCGTTGCAGTCCGTTGCAAAGTGCCCTTCCCAACGGATTTTTGGCCTTTTCCAACGGATATGTCCGTTGGAAAAGGCCTGTTTTTTTGTAGTGTAGGGGTCCTCATAACTGATGGCTCTGATTCCCTCTCTAACACCAACCTAGGACAAGACAAGGATCACAGATTTCGGATTAGGGTTCGAGAATTGTATTGCACGAGACAAAGAAAATCAATGGTTCGTTGATCTTTTGTTCATGAACTAATATTTGATTTCATGAGCTCTTAACACCTTAATCATTGTTGTGTATGCGAAAAGAAATAAAATAGATTTGTCACGTTTGATTGTGCTATACCGCGTGCTTGAAGAAATGTTGTGTTTAGAGAGAAAAATGGAAGAACACACGGCTGAGTAATTTTTGGATGTGATACTCTTTCACACCTTTCCTACATTTCATTATATCCGATTACAAAATATTATTTGCCCTTACGGGGACAAGCTCTTACAAAACCCTGACACTACATCCCTCAAAATAGGCCTGTAAATAGCCTTTTTCATGCCCTTACACTGCAATGTTCCTTACATATAATTATCATGTTTACCGTTAAAATATTTTACCATATTAACCCCTCTTCTTTGTATTTTTTCACATGGGCATCTGCTGGACCTCAAAACATTGGGCTACTCGGGCTGCTGCGGTCGGGCTTGCGTTCGTGAGCTTCATCTTCAACCGTGGTGGGCCTGGTGAAACACGCGGCCCACTTCTTCTCATTTTCCTTAGGGGTTCTAGAGTATTCCTCAGAACCCAAACGCTCTACTCCACTCGATGCTTCTCTCGAAGCTTCTCTCCCGTCGCCTCGCTCCCACGTCGTTCAGAGTCTACAATCTCCCTCTTGAGCGGCCGTGGAGCGATTCCGATCCTCCTCCTCATCACGGTGAACCTCTCTGTGGGTAGGGGCTTTGTCAAGATATCAGCCAGCTGGTGTTCCCCGCGCATGAACCGTAAGTGTATCCTTCCCTCGATCTGCGCTTCTCGAACCACATGGAATCTTATCTTAATGTGTTTAGTCCGCTTGTGATCTATTGGATTCTTTCCAATAGCAATCGCAGCGGTACTTTCATTGTAAATCGGAACCCCTACCTGCATGCAAAACCCTAGTTGTTCGAACAAACGTGATAACCAGGTTGCATGATTAGTTGCTGAACTTAGAACCATATATTCTACTTCGGCTGTTGATTGAGCCATAAAAGATTGTTTTTGTGTTTCCTAGCTAAACACAAAACTGCCTATAGTGAAACAATAACTTGCTCGTGCTACGCATATCAGTCATGCTCCCTGCTAAATCCGCATCTGCATATCCCACGAGTTCTGCATGTTCCACTTGAATAGATTGTAAACCAAAATCCTTTGTTTCTTTGACATACCTTAGCACTCTTTTAGCATTTTGTATATTGTGTACTGTTGGTTTCGCATTGCTTCGTGACAGGTACGAAGCTGTGAAAGCAAGGTCTGGGCGTGTGGACGCAAGGTAGAGGATGCCGCCTACCATGCTCCGGTACACAGTTGCCTCAGTAAGTTCTTCGCCGTCCTTATTTTCTTTGCAGTTTAAGGTCAATGGTGTAGTGACCCCCTTTGAGTTAATCATACCGAACTTCGAAAGAAGTTGGGTAGCGTACTTCTCTTAACTTAGAAAAATCCCATCTTTGAGGTAATTAACGTCAAATCCCAGAAAGTATTTAAGTGATCCCAAATCACTCATATCAAAAACTGAACTCAACTTGACCTTAAACTGTTCGATCATTTTAAAACTGCTCCCAAATAGTATAATGTCATCAATATATAAGCAAATCACCAGAATATTACCTCCTTCCACTTTGATGTACATTGTTGCATCACACTGGCTTCTAACACATTCTTCTTGTAAGAAGAACGTGTCAATTTTACTATACCAGGCCCTCGATGCCTGTTTTAAGCCATATAACGCTTTGTTAAGTCTTACAACTTTATATTCTGAACCAATTACCTCATATCCTGGTGTCTGCTCCACATAAACTTCCTTCTTAATTTCACCATTCAAAAACGCTGATTTCACATCCATCTGCTGTAATGGCCATCCTTTCTGAGCCGCTATTGCAATTAGAGCCCGAATCATGTCATGTGTTGAAACTAGGGCAAACGTCTCACCATAATCAAGACCATAAGTCTGAGTGAATCCCCGTGCCACCAATCTAGCTTGTATATTTGAATTCTGCCTTCTTCGTCTGTTTTATCCTATAGATCCACTTGACTCCAATAACTTTCTGACTTGGTGGTCTCTCGGTGATGTACCAAGTTTGATTCTTATGCAACATATGCATTTCCACATCCATAGCCTCCTTCCATTCTGGATGTTTTACAGCTTCTTCGTATGATGTGGGTTCAACCACAGCTAGGTAATAGCTCTCTTCTGTCTATACCCCTTCTGTGTCATCCTCTATCTGTATAGGTCACTGAGTCTTCGTGTCTTATGAATTTCTTGAGAGGATTCACTTGTATTACCAGTTCTAGCTCCTTGTGAAGATGGTGTATTCGATAGTGAGAGTTGCAGTGGAGTTAGGTGGTGCGGTCCTCTTGCTACTCTCACTTCGCTGTCCAGAAGCACTCCCCACTTCATAGGTCGTAGGTACTCTCTGGGTTGTTAAATCCATGTGGATGTAGGAAACTCACTGAAACTCTTGGATCCCTCTTCTCCTCTTTTTTTTCCCAATCCCAACACTACTCTTCATCAAAAATAACATCCCTTGATACTTCTATTTTTCCTGTCTCAACTACATAGACTCTGTAACCCTTACTCTGGCTACTGTAGCCTACGAAAACACAAGTCTGTGACTTGTCATCCAATTTTCCTCTTTTCTGTATTGGCACCATCATGTAACATAGGCATCCAAACACCCTTAAATGTCCAATAAAGGGCTTATGTCCACTCCAAGCCTCTAGTGGGGTTTTATCTTGTAATGCCCTTGTAGGTAGTCTGTTTTGAGTATATGCCTATGTAAATACGCCTTCTGCCCAGAATTTGTTGGGCATCTTCTTGTCTTTAAGCATAACATCTGGTCATCTCCATTAGGGTTCGGTTCCTCCTTACTGCCACCCCATTCTGCGAGTATAAGCCACGCTCAACTCTCTCATTATCCCCCTTTCAGCTAAATAATCTGAGAATTCCTTCGAATTAAACTCAGTTCCTCTATCAGACCTCAACTTCTTTATTTTCTTCTCCACTTGGTTCTCCACTTGAGTCACGAATTTTCTGATATTCCAAACACATCTGACTTAAGCCTCAAAAAATACACCCAATCCCAATTCATATGAGAGTAATCATCTGTGAAGGTTAACAGATAAATAATCCCATCTAACGAAGGTGTGTCAATCGGTCCACACAAATCTGTGTGAATCAACCCCAGTATTTGCTCCACCTTATAGTCTGATGCCTTCGGAAATTTCTGTCTGTGTTGCTTGCCTTTCATGCACGCTTCACATACTTCCTTCACCACAGTTAATTGTGGTAAGCCCTTCACCAAGTTACCTTTCTGCAACTTTTCAAGATTGTGTAGTCCCGTGTGACCCAATCTCTTGTGCCATAAATCAGATACCCCATTTTTTTCTTCTGAAACCCTTGCTTCTTCTTTGACTATCCTCCATTTAACTCCTTTCTTCGTATGAACTTGAATATTTCCTTTACCGGCAGTGGTCAAAACCTCTCCATTTCCAACCTTTATAGGTACTCTAAAGTACCTATCTAGCGTTGTGAAATACCCTTCTTGGTTGGCTATACGATTTGTAGCACCACTGTCCACCAACCACACATCATCCTCGAAAACCTGATACGTTAAGTTTTCTGCCGTGAACAATGAGTTTTCTTCTTCTTCTTCTTGTTGGTTTTGCATGTGCTTGATTCTGGATAGGTCGTTTGTTTTTGCATTCTCGTGAGAAATGGCCTAACTTGCCACAAGTGTAGCACTCCTTATTGCTTTTGTTCTGTCGGTTTTGATCTCCTTGAGATTGTTTGTTTCTAAAGAAACACTAACTTTCTGGATGATTGTCCTTCTTGCATGTATTGCAACCCTTTTTTCCTTTAGACTTCTAGTATGTTTTTCCATACTGCTTCTTGCTAGACTCAGATTGGTTATTATTGACCTTGAGCCCCTTAAACTTTCCCTGGAATTAATGCTCCTTCCAGACCACCCCCGTGTCTATCATCCAGTCTCGACTCTTGAGACTGCAATGATATGACCAGCTCCCCCACCGTAAGTGTAGTGAGGTCTTTTGTTTGTTCAATGACCCCAAACCTCTCCTCTAGTACACAGGATCTTCGAGGCTAGAGTATCCTCTCTAATCTCTTCCCCGGATGCTTTCATTTTATTTGCCAACTCTGTCACCTTGTTAGCAGAATCTTTGATACTTTCCTTCTCACCTTGCCTTAGCGTTTTATAGCTAGCCCTCGACCTCTGTAGTTTTATCATTGCCGTCTTCGGGTCTCCTTGGAATCTCTCCTTGAGCAGATCCCAGGCAGCCTTCGAAGTCTCACACACTGATACGTGTGATGCAAATATGTCATCCGATATTACGTTATACGATAGTTGCAAGGCAGTCTAGTTTTTAGCCTCAGTTTCTTCCCACAACTGCAAGGTCTTCTGTAACTCCCCCTCCACTAGTACAGCCCATACGTTGGGCTTCTCAGGCAGTCATTCTGTGACTACCTTCCATAGTTGCTTAGATCTAAGCAACGCTTTCATTTTGATCACCCGGAGGTTATAGCTCTTGCCGTCGAAAACAGGTACAGGTGGTGTTGTCTGTTTATTTTGCTGATTGTGCTGAACGATTTGTACCGTCTCTTGTGTTGTTTGTTATGCTTGTGCGCCCTCTCAGCCTTTAGATCCAAAAGGCTCTTATACCAATTGTTGATATTTTTCTCATGAACTAATATTTGATTTCATGAGCTCTTAACACCTTAATCCTTGTTGTGCAGGCGAAAAGAAATAAAATAGATTTGTCACGTTTGATTGTGCTATGTCGTGTGCTTGAAGAAATGTTGTGTTTAGAGAGAAAAATGGAAGAACACGCCGCTGAGTAATTTTTGGATGTGATACTCTTTCACACCCTCCCTACATTTCATATATATCCGATTACAAAATATTACTTGCCCTTATGGAGACAAGCTCTTACAAAACCCTAACACTACATCCCTTAAAATAGGCCTGCAAATTAGCCTTTTTCATGCCCTTACACTGTAATGTTCCTTACATATAATTATTATGTTTACCGTTAAACTATTTTACCATATTAACCCTTCTTCTTTGTATTTTTTTCGCATGGGCATCTGCTGGACCTCAAAACGTTGGGTTGCTCAGGCTGCTGCGGTCGGGCTTGCGTTCGTGGGCTTCATCTTCTATCGTTGTGGGCCTGGCGAAACACGCGGCCCACTTCTTCTCATTTTCCTTAGGGGTTCCAGAGTATTCCTCAGATCCCCAAACGCTCTGCTCCACTCGATGCTTCTCTTGAAGCTTCTCTCGCATCGCCTCGCTCCAACGCCGTTCAGAGTCTACATAATGAGAGCAAGGAAGGCCGAGAAGTATACAAAGAAGCGGATGGGCCTACAAAGGACCAAAGGAAAACAAACGTTGATGACAAAGCCTAAGTCCAAACTTCACATTATCGAAGTCCAACATAACCCAAGATGAAGTACACGTTGAAGCACAGTCATTAAAACATGGTGAAAAAGAACCTACAACTGCACCAAAACAAACTAATGGGTATTAGCTCAAATGATTGAACATTTCTATTTATTTGATATCAAACAAGTGTATGTCTATCTAATTTTAGTATGTTATTAGCTAACCTTTGAATGATTGGAGGGCTTATGAACCTTTCTGCTACACAACCATACCTCATGTTTTTCTACCTCGTACCTCTCTAGAAGGTAAAAGATGTGCAGTTTGTACGATATCATGTAGAAGCTTTTTAAAATATATTTTTTTTAATATTTGTTTGATTTGGATAACAAATAATTTTTAAATATATTATCAAATTATTTTTTGTAATATAATACAAATGTTTAAGCTAATAGAAAAGAACACTTAAAATTGATAGAAAGAAAAATGGATAATGAAATGATCTCGTGATATCGATTATTTACAGTTATATATTAAGATTGTATTAAGCAAGAGGTAATACTTTGGTTCATGCATAAATGTTGATTTCCTTCAGGTTCTTGAACCACCTTTTCTGTAGGTTCTTAAACCACCTTTTCTGCGGGTTCTTCTACAGCAACAAATTTCCCTCTCTATCTGACCCTCTCCCTTTCCTCTCTCTGCCCTTGTTTTTGGTCCACCTCATGGGTTTTGTTCTCCAAATATTTTTTGTCTTTTCATTGGTGGCTCAGTCGACGGAGGTTCAACATATGACTCTTGTCTTGCCTTCGATGGTCTTAACTTTCGTTTAATTTCCATTGGATCGTCACATTCATCTGATAAAGCTCTAGCATATGCATAAAAATTACTTTATTCATTAGATTCATCTTTCCTGACATTGATGACCTTTGTGACCGATGCGACCCATGCAGTATATGTGAACCATGCGACCCTTGCGAAATATGTGACCGATGGGACATATACGACCCTTGCGAAATATGTGACCCATGGGACATATGCAACCCTTGCGAAATATGCAACCCATGGGACATATGCGACCCATGCGGCACATGTGTACCATGCGACCCTTGCGAAATATGTGACCCATGGGACATATGTGACCCTTGCGAAATATGCAACCCATGGGACATATGTGATCCATGCGACATATGTGACCCCTGCGACCCTTACGACCTACCTGACCCATGTGACCTTTGTGACTCAATATTACTTATTTGGTGGAACTTCGACCTCTTTGACTAGCACTTCTAGAGTTCCCTTAGCACCAACATCAACGGCAACCTCTTCGACTGGAACCACTAGAGTATCCTCTGCAAGAACCTCGTCAGGAACACCAAAAGCAACATCTGCATAAAAATTACTTCATTCATTAGACTCATCCTTCGTGATATTGATGCAACACATGCGATCTATGCAACCTTTGTGACCCATGCGACCCTTGCAACCCATGCTACTCATGCGATCTTTTGTGACCCATGCGACCTTTTGATTGAAATGACCTTTGTGATTCAATAATACTTACTTGGTGGAACTTTGACCTTTTTGACCAAAACTTCTGGAGTTCCCTCAGCACCAACATCAGCGGCAATATCTTCGACAAGAACCATTGTAGTATCCTCTGCAGGAGCCTCATCAGGAACACCAACATCAACATCTACATAAAAATTACTTCATTCGTTAAACTCATCCTTCGTGACATTGATGCGATCCATGCAACATCTGCTACATATGCAACCCATGGGACATATGCAACCCTTGCAACCCATGAGACTAATACGACCTTTGTGATCCATGCGACTCATGCGACCTTTTATGATCCATGCGACTCATGCGACCTTTTATGACTCATGGGACCCATGCAACCTTTTGACTTAAATGACCTTTTTGACTCAATATTATTTACTTGGTGGAACTTTGAAAAGAGCAACCACTAGAGGAACCTCTTTAGAAATGTATTCAATTAGAAGAATGTTGGCAGCACATGTAATATTTTCAAGTAATGTTGAAATGTTTTTCATATCCTCTTCTAAGCCAACTTGAGCGTCATTTTAAGCCTTTGACTCCATCGGTTCTTCTCTTGGATATTCTCTTGACACTTGATATGGATGTTGAAGGAATTCAAAATCATCATCTCTCAGAGTGTCGTAAGATTCGTGTCTGGTGCTTGCATCTTTCTAGGTAGCCCACCTTTCGACCTTCAGTCTTTTCTGCCTTGTCAACACCTTTTGGATTTGCCGCATTTGATTTTGGATTATGCAAATGAAACTTGGAATCCCTTAGATGGTCTCTTACAGCGTTGATGATTCTTTTCTCCGACTTCTATATTTCCTTGATTAATTTCTGCTCCAGTGTCAGAGGGACTGCAACTTCTTTTCCTTCAACTTCCGCATCACCTTATCCTTCTTCATCAGCTTCAGCATCACCTTCTCCTTCTTCTTCTTCATGAGCCTCTACAAATCCTATTCATCAGCTTCAGATATTGGTAGAACATCTACAATCTCTATTGCTTTTTCACTCTTTCTATTCTTCCTCTTAGCCCCTTTTTCTTTCCCTTTCTATTTTTCATCAAGAGCTGCTTTTTGCGTCAGCAATTCTTGCTTACGAATGTTCTCCCAACAAATACCATTTGGACTTCTATGTAGATGTTTCATTCATATATGAACATGTGGGTTGTTGTATCCCTCGTAATCATCCATATAAAAAAGTAAAGCTTCCTCGTCGTGTCCAGCACGAAGAATACTTCGAATATCCCGCAAAAATAAAAGATAACTATTGTGACCCTTGTGACCTTTGTGAAATTGTTACCTTAGAATCTCCGATCTAGCTCATCATGTCTACATACTTCGAGTTAAAATTGGATTTAACCCGCTTCTTGCACATCCTTGTGCATTATAGATCGGACATCATTACATCAACGTACGATCCGTTTTCGGCCAAACTAAGGATGGTTTCGAATGGAAGTAACTGAAACATTGAAACAAAATGATAAGAATACAAAAAGTGTGAAAATATTCAGTTATTCGAATAATATATACAACCCACCATTGGTGGGATCATGAAACCGTTATAATTTCATTTTGGTTTCGGTGATTCCCTGCTAATGTGCTTGTGGAAAGTATCCACAACCTTCTCTAATGTATAAAGACCCTATGGAAAACCTTCACAAAATTCTAAGTCATCAACCATGTCAATGAGATCATGACTGATAGAATGGTTGATGAAGGTTTGTGATCCAAAACTTACCACAACACCATCAAAGTTGCCAACCTCTTCTGGTCGACAGAATTCTTCACATTCACAAGTTTTTCACTCACTTGTGTAATGGTCAATTTTCTATGGTCGAAATTCTTCAGCCTGAATATTCACCCGTTTTGGACTCCCATCCTCTAAGATAGGGTTCACAGTTCAATTCGGTAGTGCATGCTCCACTATAGACTATCAGATGGGAATATCGTTTACGACAAACCACAATTCCTTGTTGTTACGTACAATCATAGAGTAATTTAATAGGATAGAAATTTGAACCGTCATCAACATGGAGTAACGTTGTAAACGAAATATATGCCTAAATTGTGACTCCTTATTGAAGTAATGCAACTCATATTCATCTAAGATTCCTCTCAAGTTATTTATTGTCTCGTGAGGATAACACTTGGTGGTGATCTTTGGCATTTTGTCCATGTGCTTGAATTCATAAAGAAACTTTGGCTTTGGCGGCACCTGCAAGATGACCAATTACGAATACATTAGACTTCTATCTACTCAAGCGACTCCTATGACTCAAGCGACCCTTACGACCCATGCGACCCTTGCAACTCAAGCGACCCTTGCAACTCAAGCGACCATGCGACGCTTGCAACTCAAGCGGCCCATGCGACTCAAGTGACTCGACCCTTGCGATCCAATGAGACTCTAGATTCGAAGAAGGTCAAAGAGTCTCAAGCGACTCACTGAGTCTCCTGACCCTCTTTGAATCAAGCGACTCAATGAGACTCAAGCAATCTTTGCGACTCAAGTGATCCTTGAGACCCAATGAGTCTCTTGAGTCAAAAGACGGTCATGAGTCTCAAGCGACTCACTGAGACTCCTGACCATCTTCGACTAAAGCAATTCATTGAGACTCCCACCCATTTGAAATCAACAAAGAATTTCGCTTTCAACGGCATAATCTCTAATGTATTTCATTTGCAATGTAAAATCCTAAAAATCGATCCACTCACAGACGTCATTAAAGATCGACTCATGTTCTCTTCTTCATTACTGATCTTTGCCCTTTCTTTCTCACTTCAAAATTTCTTTGGTCTCAACTTCGAAATTTTCTTCTTGCTTATTTTGAACTTGATCTTTGCTCTCAACTTCGAAATTTTCTCTCGCTTCTTACTCTTTACTTTGATATATGTTTTGTTTCGAAAAATTGTCAAACCGTATGTGTTTTAACGTGCAAAAAATAAGAGAAATTTATCTTTTCTCTATTTTTTTCTTTTTAATCCTTAGATTTACGAGAGTATGCGTGAAGATAGGAAATCCTACTAGTACATCTTGATATTCTCCATGTTAAATATCTCTTATTTATTAATTTGGTTGTTAAATAAATTTTAGGAAAAGTATTATAAAAATAATTTATAATCAGTAGATAAACATGACATTCTGTTCAATGGAAGTATCATATCTTTCTTTTTACATATATTATATTTAGTTCAATTTGCGTTTATTTAACAAAAAAAAATCAATATAATTTGAGAAATGTGTACATCTCTCTCATGTTTCAAAATTAAAGAAAATATTTTTTACATTTTTTTGTCTCTTTCTTTTTATATTTAGATTTTTATTTTTCGAAATTCAATTAAACCATTTTAACCTATTCAACTATTTAAAACAACAGTTTACAAATCACAATAAAACAAATATATATATATATATATAATTCTCATATAGATTGTTTCATAATCAAAGTAAGATTTAAAATTAAATTTTGGATTTAAAATATTATTTTTAGGCTTTATTTTTTATAAAGAAAATTTGAAATGAGGATAAAAAATACTGAAGTTTTGATGGGAAGATATAAGAAATAAAAATGAAGATATACTAGAAAAAGTTATGAAGAAAAAAAAGAGAAATATAAAAAACATAATGTTTTAAAAATTTGAAATTTTAATAGGTCAATTTATCTAAATTCAAGACTTTTCTTTAACTTAAAATTAAATTATTTTTAAAGAATTAAAATCAATTTGCACTTAAAATCAATTTTACGTCTATAACAGGAATTACGTGTTCTTGCATTTAAAAAATGTAAAAAATTATCAAAATAAATTTACAAGGAATCTAAAATAGATTTGAATTCATTAAAATAAGGTATTCGGATTCATTTATAACAAAATCCAATATAATCATAAACCCACATTTGGTTTTTAGATCAGATTCTCTTTAGAAATGAGTCATCTAAAATGTTCTTATCCTTTTACATATATTAAAACGCTTCACATTTTACGAGCGTTACTATTCTTAGTTTCTGCAACGCTTTTTGCTTCCGTCTGCTGATACGAAAAATGACGAACCCAAATTACAAGCTTCTCGGCAAAGGCTATGTTAACTCCGCCGTTGACCACCGTGGATTTCCCGCCGAGAAATCCTCCACCGGCGGATGGAGATCAGCTTGGTTCATCATTGGTAAGGCACACAGATCAATCAATGGCCAACGAGAGAGGTCTGTTTAATTCTTTTTGTGAGTTTTGATTGTGAAAAGTGCATGTGTAGGTGTGGAAGTGGCCGAGAGGTTCGCTTACTTCGGAATCGGAGCAAACCTCATGAACTACCTCACCGGACCGCTGGGCGAGTCAACGGCCGCGGCCGCAGCTAACGTGAATGCATGGGTGGGAACCGGTTCGCTCCTTCCTATTTTTGGAGCTTTTGTGGCCGATGCTTATCTCGGTCGGTACCGTACCATTCTCGTAGCGTCTCTCGTCTACGCTATGGTTCGTCTTTTTCTCTTTCTTATGTGTCTTTTCCACAAGAATTGTACCAAAAAAAAATGACTCGAACCCAATACAGGGAATGGCATTGTTGACCTTATCGGCCTTTCTGAATCCGATCATCGCGTTTAAAGAAGAGAACTCCCATAACCCTTTAACGTCAACGTCTTCGTCTTCTTTGGTCAGTGTACTTTTCTTTTTTTCTCTTTATGTGGTGGCGGTGGGGCAGAGCGGACACAAGCCGTGTGTTCAGGCTTTTGGAGCTGATCAGTTTGATGGAGAAGATCCTGAAGAGAAGAGAGCCCGAAGCTCTTTCTTCAACTGGTGGTACCTTAGTTTATCGGCAGGGATCAACTTGGCCATTCTTGTGATTGTGTACGTTCAAGATAACGTTGGATGGGCACTTGGGTATGCGATCCCTTGCGTGGCCATGACGCTATCGCTTATGGTTTTTGTGTATGGGAAACGTACTTACAGGTTCGCTAGAAAAAGACACGATGAGGAAAACGCGTTTTCCAGAGTTGGCAGAGTTTTCTATTTAGCGTTCAAGAATAGACGATTGAGTTTTAACCATAGCGAGTTAGAGGCAGGTTCTTCTCAAAGAGGGTCAGACAGGACTGAGTAAGTGAAGAACAACAACGTTATATGTATTATGTCGAGTTGTTTGTCTGAATGTGACATCGTTTATATATATATATATATATATCCCATTGCAGGTTCCTACAAAAGGCCTTGCTTTCGCCCGATGCTTCTGTTGAACCATGCAGCGTTAGGGACGTGGAGGACGCGACCGCGTTGATAAGACTTCTCCCGATATGGCTCACGACTCTGACATATGCCGTCCCGTACGCACAATTTACAACGTTTTTCACAAAGCAAGGTGTGACAATGAACAGACAAATCTTATGTGGTGTGGTGATCCCTCCGGCTTCACTTCAAATCCTCATAGGTCTATCAATTATCTTCCTCATCCCCATCTACGACCGTGTGTTCGTCCCGATGATCAGGTCTATTACCAAAGAACCTTCTGGAATCACAATGCTCCAAAGGATCGGAGCCGGAATGGTACTATCAGCTCTCACAATGGTGATCTCAGCATTGGTGGAATCAAAACGGCTCGAGACGGCAAAAGAATACGGACTTATTGATGAACCAAACGCAACGGTACCAATGTCGATATGGTGGTTAGTTCCTCAATATCTAATGTTGGGATTGGCGGATGTATTTACATTGATTGGAATGCAAGAGTTCTTTTACAGTCAAGTTCCAGAGGAATTGAGAAGTATTGGTCTTGCGCTTTATTCGAGTGTATTGGGTGTTGGAAGCTTCTTGAGTAGTATTCTTATATCCGCCATTGATTCGGCCACTAGAGGAGGGAAAGAAGAATGGTTCAATAGTAATCTTAATAAAGCCCATCTCCAATACTTTTACTGGTTACTTGCGACTCTCAGTGCTCTCGGATTCATTGCCTTTTCCTTCTCCTCCAGGTCGCATGTGTATACCTAACGACATTACGACATGTAAATAAATTTATTTAGTGGAGAGAGTTGAATAATAAATTCATTTTATATCCGAAATACAAATTCGTATATACTATAGGTCAAATGAAAATATAAATAATAAGGTTAACTATTCGAATTATTTATATACAAGCATGTTTAATATTTATTTTATTAAATATATAGATAATTATGAGTTAAATGGCATACCCTCTCTATTGTTAAACTCTATGAAGAAAACCATAGGACGCGTAGTCTAGGTCATGTAATACATATATATTTAAATATATTTAATATAAATATTCATATCTAATTGGGATTCGAATAATAAAATTGAATATACACAGAATCAAAGATAAATACACATAATAATATCAATTATTTTATTAAATATATAAATAATTATATAAAATTTAAAATTAAAAAAATATCTAATTATACATAATCAAAATATATAAAAAAGTTAAACTAAAAGTAATCCTATGCATGGAATCAAATCCTCTTGCTTTGTCATTGGTCTTTTCTCCTCCTTCATTAGTATTATATTATAGCTTTATTTTATAAGGAAAGGAACTCACCTCTTAAAAGACGCCAGATCTTCCATTACTCCCACTTCATATAAATATATATATATATATATATATATATTACAAAGTGTTTGGCCTGTTGTAAACGTATGACCTGGCGAAATACGAATAGGAAGCCAAGCCGATGAAACTGAGAGCCGCCAGTAACCCGTAGAAGTAATCGAGATGAGCCTTGTTGAGGTTGGTCGCGAACCAACTTACTCCCCCAGATCGGGTCGTGGCTTTCTCAATGACTGAAACCATGAAGCTACTGAGAAAATTGCCGACCCCGAAAATGCTAAGGTACAGAGACAGACCCACACTTCTCAGCTGACTTGGTACTTGGTCGTAGAAAAACTCTTGCAGACCCACCATTGCAAACACATCGGATATACCAAATAGAACGTATTGAGGAACGAGCCACCACACGCTCATTGGTATCGTGGCGTCTGGCAAATCAACGAGCCCGCTGTCCTGAGCAGTTTTCAGTCGTTTTATCTCGACTAAAGCTGCTATTACCATAGCAACAAAGGATATGAATATACCCGTCCCTATTCTCTGAAGCATTGTGATTCCCGCTGGTTTACGGGTGACTGATCTTGCAAGCGGGATGAGTATGCGGTCATAGATGGGAATGAATATCACAATGGCTAGACTGATGAAGGACTGGAGGGTTGCAGCAGGGATCTTGAATCCTGGTACGAATGATCTGTCCATGGTGGCTCCTTGCTTTGTGAAGAAAGTTGGGGACTGCGCGAAGACAATCGCGTAAACTAAGCAAGTTACCCATATTGGAACGAGCCTAAGAACCGCCTTTGCTTCTTCAACTTCAGCCATAGTACACGAATCTGTCGGTGCGAATAGCGCCTTATTGAGGAAACTGCAATGTTGCAGGAACCAAGATTCTATTTTAGTCCTTCTCAAATGCAAACATTGTACGATGAACTTTAAAAGGAAAGACAGAGCTCTTACCTGAACTGCTCGGAACTTTTGTGAGGAAGGAGATCAAGAGTTTCTTCCGCTGGTATCCGCCAATTCTTTGCAGCCACTACGAAAACCCTAACGATTTTTGCAAACGGGTTTCGTTCCTCTCCTCCAGTACTGAACCGATATGTTCTAGTTCCGAGCAACAAAACAATCAAAGCAACTACCATGGCTATACACGGAATTCCAAAGCCTAAGGCCCAACTAAGGTTGTCCTGTATGTAATTCAAGACCCAGAGTGTAACCAAGGTACCAGTACACATCCCAAAATACCACCAATTAAAGAATGAACTCTTGGATTTGCACTCTTCTGGGTCATCCCCATCAAATTGATCAGCTCCAAATGCTTGAACACATGGCTTGTGACCACCTTGAGCCAGAGCTACAAGATATAGAGCACCAAAGAACACAATTACTTGGAACCGCGCAGAGCAGGAGAGGAGTGGATTGGCAACTTCGAAGGTAGGAGCAATCATAGCAGAAAAGGTCAGCAAAGCAAGTCCCTGTCGTTCATCAATTCGAGGTCATGAATATTCCATAATGAATCTAAATTGAGAAAGTGGTACAGCAGGAAGATTATACCAAGATATAGAGAGCAGAGGAGGCGAGGATTGTACGGAAACGACCTAGAAATGAGTCGGCGACAAAACCCCCAAGCAGCGGCAGCAACGACGCCGTTCCAGACCATGCGTTCACGTTCGCCGCTGCAGCCGCCGTCGACTGTCCCAACGGCCCCGTCAAGTACGTTATCAGGTTCGACGATATCCCGTAGTAGGCGAACCGCTCCGCCATTTCCACACCTACCGAAGAGAAACAAAGAAAGCAAGCAGCCATCAGAAGACTGCAGCTAAAACAAGACGAATTTCTACAGAATCCGTGATGGAGGTCGATTATAGGAGGGAAGGAACTTACCGATGATGAATCCGGCGGATCTCCAACCGCCGGAGGAGGATCTCATGGCGGGCTTGCCCCTGTAGTCGGAAGATCCATCAACAGTGTCTGGAAGAAGCGGAGCTCCGGCTTCATCGTCGGCGCCGGAGATCGCCATCTTCGGTTACTGCTTCGAGGAAATATATTTAAGATTTTGGATTATTTTATATTTTACTTTCTAATAAAATGATTTTTTGTTTTGTTCCTTTAATTCATAAACAGCAACATTTATGTTCCATTAAAAAATATATGTTTCCATGTCGCACGAAATCGCAATATATTTTCCATAAAATAAATTTTCAAATTAATAATTTTATCAAGTAATCAATTTTATGAAAGAAAAAAAAACGATATGTATGGAATCTCGAAGTTTATGGGTGCGACCATGTGTATACAACCAACTCACTTAATGTAAGGTCGACGTCAAAATAATACAAATAATGGTAACGAAATTTATATTTTCCATTCTCATCTCAGATGAAGAATATAAGTTTGATACACACATCTTGGAGATTAATATTTGGAATGTTGTGTTGATAAAGTTTTGAGATAAAAAAAAAACCTCACAAATATATTTTAATAAAAAGACCTTTATTTTCAAAATTGTATTTAAACCTTACATTATATTTTTTAAACAATAAATATTAAACAGAAATGTATAAACGTACGTTTGTTAAGAATATAGTGTAGAGGTATCGTTCCAACAGAGCCATTGATTATGGATACTGGAAAGCCACTGATAAGGATCGGACCATCAAATTTAAGAAAACTCAGATTGGCATGAAAAAGACCTTTATCTTTTACTGCGGGTGAACTCCAAGGGCGAGCGCGCCACGCAGAAGGAGTTCGATGGGTCTGGCCCTAGCCAGGTCTGTATTCATTTTCTCATGGTATTGACGCCTTTCGAGTTTACTCATTTATCGTTTGTGTGGTGCTCACTATACTCTCCTTGGAGAGTCTATTTGTTCTGTGTAAACTGTTTCACAAGCCTGGGGATAGGGTTAACGGCATGAAATCCGATGAAACTGAGTAAATTGGAGCAACTCCTAGTACTAGCAAATCTTCGCCAGATGACGCCTACTTAGACCTTGTTCAAGAAACTGCTACGTCTGATACTGCAGTCGAGAAGCCATCAAATGATACTGAGAGGTGGTTTATTGGAAAGTGTGGTGATGTCGCCACTGATGGTGGCATGCTAACTGACGGGAGATGTGACCCCGAAGATATTGGTAATTACATGGCCTATGGGGCTCTAGTTGAGGTAGGACACGAGATAGTGTTGGCGAGGTTATTAACAGGAATTGATTGAAACTGCCTTTGTTCACATTCTTAATAAATGTTGGTTCTTATTACATTTTACATGTTTACAAGAATATTCGCTGCATGGACAGAATCCGAGCCTAAATTGGCTAACATGTGACCTTGTAGATCAAATAACTTGAATCTCTTTATGCTTTTGATTTCGGGGATGATATCATCGGGTCCCAGTTTCAAAATGGCACTAGCGAATTTGATGTATCATTAACAGAATTGTTGGATGAGGTATTCAACAACCCTGATGAGTCGTCCTGTAAGGAGTCAGCCAGACAGAAATGTGTAACCTTTTCATCCGGAAATGCGTCGCCACTCCAGTCAGCAACGCCAGAGAATGTGTTCCTCGATGACATTGGTACCTACAGTGATTCAGATGCTGAAATGGTACAATTGCAGGTGAAAAAAGAAAATTGCAGATTCGGTTTTCCTTTCTTTTTAGCAAAGCCTGTAGAAATGGCCCATCAATTTATCACTTCACATTATTTTATCATGATGTATGATTGATCTTCACTATTTTTGTGATCAGTATGATCCATATTTTGGAGTTGGGTGTTATCTTGAGAGTAAGGAATCATTGCTGATGTAAGGTTCATTTGGATCAGTTAATGATGAAGTTGTTAAAGACGGTGCTTTGGCTGCCTACCCAGCCACGCAGTCATACTATAACAATTTCATTCATCCGAGTAACCAAATGAGCGCTAAAAGTAACTTCACTGATGGGACCGAGATCAAGATCCATGCTCGACATCCTCATAATCGTCCAAATACAGGATTTGTAAACCAGGACACGACTCCAAGGAGAATCCGTCTGTAGATGCAATCTAACTCTGTCTTGCCTGTGAAAAAGTAGCAGAGTGATGGTGAGAAGGGTGTGCCAGAGGTAGTACATAAACACAGTGAGTATTGTTTGCAGGCTAGAAAACATTCGTTTATACATCTGTTGAATGTTTGTCTGTTAAATGTTTTTTTTTTGTTTAAAAAATACAGTGTAGGAGTTAAAATACAGTCTTGAAAGTAGAGGGTTTTTTTATTAAAATATATTTACCAGAGTTTTTTTTTGTTTATCCCTAAGGGTTTTAATCAAAACATTAGTTTAATGATTATTTGCTTTAACATACATGGTGTTTATAGAATTTAATTGTAATTTTTCTTTTATAATGTGACAATTTATTTTTATATATTTGTACTTTTATAATATACAAAATTATTGTTAATGTGCAATGGCATTGTATATTTGTAAGTTTATGATATACAATATTATTATTAACGCATAATGGCATTGTGTCATCACAAAACAAAAAATGTATTGACAAATATGAAATTACAATTCACAACATAAATAAATAATCTAAGGAATTCACATGTTGCATTTGTCATGGTCCGATATTCCGTTTCGACGCTATTCAAAGGAATATTCACATGTTTTTTAGATTTCCAAGATATTAGTAAATTACAAACATAACGTCTAGAATCCATGCAAGATGTCCAATCAATATCGTCAAAAACACTTAATATTATATATATTGATTTAATTTATTTATGATATTATCGGATAAAGTAATTGTTTGGTAAATAAGCATACCAAACAACTTTCTGTAATAGTTAGAAATTGAAAGTGGTTCACCAACTGTCTTTAAAATCTAGCATGTTTTGCATTTCAAATTTTCAAAATCATCTAACAGTTCTAGTGTAAACTTTCGTTGACTAATTGCAATACTCGATGAATAATGTATGATTTAAACTAGAAAATAATGACATGGTTCTAAGTCGTTAATATTAAAGATACATGACAAGAAATTCTTCTCAGAAATAATATCAGAATGTGTATTGCTAATGAGAAGTATGTAAACAACATATACTAATAGAGCAATGAAATTACTACGTGAACATTTAAAAAAAGAGTCATTTGACAAAGATTGAACAAAACCTAAACATAAAATGGTGGACAAAAACTTTTGGTAACACATCTTAAGATTTGCTTAAAACCATATAATGACTTTTCAAACTTGCATTTACAGAATTTGGTGGGGGTATTTCCCCTTGTTTTTTGAACATATCCCTTATGAATGTTAAATCACAATAAAAATACATTATTAACATCTAATTACGTTAAAAACTGATTATTTGGAACAACCAAAGCAAACAAAACTCAAACATACTTGTTATGAGCTAATGAATGAATAGTCCAATTTTGATTATTAAATAATTCATTAAAGTTCATAAACATAGCTAAAGACCATTTACGAGATTTAATTACCATTAGAAATTTTGTAGTTCTGATTCTAAAAAAATTATCATTGTAAACAATTTTTAATATAATAGGAAAAAAAAGAAAATAGTGGATATGGTATTGTATGAGAGACCTTAAAAGTGTGAAGAAAAGGCATAATAGTGAAAAATAGTAAGATACTATATGAAGAATTAGAATCTGAATTGAATTAATGAATCAAGCCAAAACGGCTATATGTACAAGAGTAAGAAAATAGTGGTATTGTATGAGAGACCTTAAAAGTGTGAAGAAAAGGCATAATAGTGAAAAATAGTAAGATACTATATGAAGAATTAGAATTAGAATCTAATTAATGAATCAAGCCAAAACGGCTATATGTACAAGAGTATTAGACCTAAATTACAATAAAGGATGTAATTACAAAAAGACGTATATACCCCTATACATGTACCCTTTACACGCCCCCTCAAGATGGAGCACCCTCGGTGAGTCCAATCTTGGAACACAAATGCTGAAACGGAAGCCTCGGAAGAGGCTTTGTGAGAATGTCAGCAAGTTGATCCGCGGCTCGAACATGCGTGACCCGAATAGTGTTCGACTCGACTAGGCCACGGACAAAGAGATAGTCTAGCGCCAAGTGCTTCATTCGGGAGTGAAAGACGGGCTTGGCACTGAGGTATGTCGCTCCAATGTTGTCACAATAGATGGTAGGTGGTGAGGATGACGTGACCCCAATCTCGGATAGTAAAGCGAGTACCCATAGAACTTCCGCGGCTGTGGATGCAATGGAGCGGTATTCAGCTTCGGTAGACGAACGGGAGAGTCCCGTTTGCTTCTTAGACGACCAGGAAATAGGATGTGCACCAAGGAAAAGTAGATACGCCCCAGTGGACTTGAGATCAAGTGAATCTCCAGCCCAATCTGCATCGGTAAAGGCATGTAAGGAGAGGTTGTTCTTGGCGGATAAGAAGATACCTCTCTCTTTCGTGCCAGCAAGATAGCGTAGGACTCTTTTGACGGCTTGCCAATGAACATCCGTGGGAGCATGCATGAATTGAGACAGCTTGTTGACAGCAAAACTAACATCCGGTCTTGTGAGAGATAGATATTGTAGTGCGCCAACAATGGAGCGGTACTCCGTGGGATTGGAGAGTGAAATCCCGGTGTCAAGTGTCAAACGAGAGGATGACGGCATGGGTGTAGGAACTGACTTTGCTTCATGCATGAGGCAACGATTGAGAAGATCCTGAATGTACTTCCTTTGAGTTAATAGAAGACCACGAGAAGTCCGCGTTGCTTCAACTCCGAGAAAATATGATAAGTCACCCAAGTCCTTGATGGAGAAGCGGGCGGCTAAGACATCAATGAAATGTTGGACTTGCGATGAGCAATTACCTGTAACAACAATATCATCAACATACACCAGCACATACAATTGTAGCTTGGTGGTGTTGAGGATGAACAAGGAGGTATCCGCCAACGAGTTGCTGAAGCCACGAGCAAGAAGGAAAGTGCGAAGTTCCGAATACCATGCTCGAGGAGCTTGTTTGAGGCCATAGATAGCTCGCTGAAGTCTACATACATGAGTAGGATGTGTTGGATCAGTAAAACCCGGGGGTTGAGACATGTATACCTCCTCCATGAGACGCCCTTGAAGAAAGGCGTTATTGACATCAAGTTGTCGAAGAGACCATCCACGAGAGACCGCAATGCTCAATATGGTGCGGATGGTTGTAGGTTTGACAACCGGACTGAATGTCTCATGATAATCGATGCCCGGTCTTTGATGAAACCCCTTGGCAACAAGTCGCGCTTTAAAACGTTCCACGGATCCATCTTGCTTGCGTTTGATTCGAAATACCCATCTACAACCAACGACATTGGGAGGGTTTGTTTGCGTCGTTAGACTTTCCGCTCTGATACCATGAAGAATTAGAATCTGAATTGAATTAATGAATCAAGCCAAAACGGCTATATGTACAAGAGTATTAGACCTAAATTACAATAAAGGATGTAATTACAAAAAGACGTATATACCCCTATACATGTACCCTTTACACTATAGAGGTTTAATGTCTTTTTGATATTCTAGAAGAGTAATTTGTTCATCAGAAGAATCAAAAGGGAAATCAGATATAGGAAGGGAGAATGAAATTGGAAAACATATCATTAATGGAATTACTAGGATGAGAATCATGGAAATGAATATATGTTCATGAAAAATAACGATATATAAATTTGATTACTAGTTAAATCTAAAATTTTATATCCTTTATAATTAGTCAAATAACCTAGAAAAACATAGAGTAATGTTCTAGTAATGAATTTATGTCTATATTTACGTGAAGTTGATGCATAACATACGCGATCAAATATTTTTAGATGCGAAAAAATAGAGGACTCACCTATAAGAGTTCTAAAAGTGTCTCTTCCAAAAATTAGGGACTTAACATAAGTAACCAAATATTGTCGTAGCTCTTTCAAATGAAACTCTGATGTACCATTTAGATGTGATTTAATGCGTATCAAGTTTTAATATTTATATCGAGACTAAATATTTCACAAGGATATGGATCGTGTAGTGCCAAGGTAGAACATATGAACTAAGAAGGATTTAAACTAATAATTTCACAAATATATGGTCATTAAAATAAAAAAAGATGTGTTCGTATTTATAAACAAGTAAAATAAATTACACTTACAATTATATACAAGAAACACATTGCTTTTAGGTTGGAGAATTGTTCTAACATACAACAGCTCATTAAAGATTTTGGAAAATGTTATTTTTTTCTAATAGAAAATTCAATCATCTTATATCACTACTAGAAATTTAAAAATTCCAAAAAAAAATTCTAGACGGATTGCAGATGGCGTACCGACGACAAGATAATTTCGTCTGGAAATTTGCGGGCGGAGGAGTACCCCACAATTCATCCGTATTTTTGGACGGAATTGAGACCGAAAAGCGGGTCGTCGTGGATTACGGACGGAAAATAAGACTGTCCTCAATTTACCGATGATATACTTGATCGTCCACAAATTTAAAAACAGCAACAAAGTCTATCCGCAAATTTTCAGATGGGTACGAGGTAGCATTTTGATTGGGATGTTTTCGAGACGACGCGTCGACAAGTATTAGTCTTGGTTCGTAATCTATACTTAATCGGTCTAGAAATTCTAAGGCTCATAAGGCCTAATAACATAATTATTAAGATGATTTTTTAACATATACATAAACTTAGGTATAATGTTATTATTATAAAAAAATAATTTACTTTGTGCGGTAGAGAATGCGAGAAAGAAGAAAAGAGAAAGAGAAAAGGAAAAAAAATGATCCATCATTTCTCTCTATGGATTTTTTGTAATCGAATTTAAGGAAAGACTTTAAATATCTCATTAGTCATTATTCTTCAATTTGATGACATTTATTATCGAGAGTGATTATTTAAATAAATCTGAGATGGAGAAAATCAATTCGTGACACAATTAATAACATCATCATGTCTCATATAGACACAAGGAAAAACTAAAGTGATAACCATTTTCATAAATTTTTATCATTGTTTCATTGTTGGTTCGTTTGGAGAAATTTTTACGTTCAAAATGAGGCACTAACATGGTAGAATCTCAAAGAAATTCTAATCATGATATCAAAATGTAAGAGTTAAGATTTGGTTAAACTCTTGAATATGCGTATGAGTTGTTTCAGTAAGACATGAGTGGTTATAATAAGCCTGGATAGGCACTCGACCAAGTTTCGAGGTAAGGGAGAGGATTTAGAGTCGAACTTTGGTCGTGCGTGGACGCTTTTCGCATTTTTTTTACTTTCCAATTATTCAAAAAATAAAGAATGTGCGAAATATTTTTCGCAATTGTGTCTGAATTCACTTCAAGATGTTTTGGTCAAGCATTCGAGTTGAGTGAACTTTCTATGTAATGTGCTCAATCGAGTGATTTCTCACTCGAACTTGCAAAATAAGGTGCGTGAGGGTGTGTGGGTTAGAGTTGTCTCAAAAGAGATATCGGTTCGATGATGTTAGTATTCTGACATCTAGATCAGTAGGGAGAGCATCGTACCAAGGTGGGTTTCTAAAAACTTTACGAGTGACGAAGCACTATGGTGAGTCAGGTTAGTAGATCTTTCATCGTTGTACCGTGTTGAGGTACTATTTAGGTACGTGGGCCTGCTAATGTCATAGTGTTTTGGGATCATGTTGGACTTTTTGAACTATGGAGCGTTGTGTTGTACTAATGGTTGGGATCGATGTAACTTTACGAGAGCTTCGGTGTTTTTGTGGTCTTTTGAACTTGAAGAGTGTACGCTTTTAGTTAGAGTCATTTGGAATTTGCGAATTATGATCTAGTGTGGTAATATTCATATAGATCTTGAATACTCATTCGGGTTAGGGTAAAGATAGAGAGTGTGTGTATGTAGTTTTGTTGTTGATATTTTTTTATTGTACAAGTTTTGGGTGACCGAATGCATGGTAGAAAGTATGTACACGTATTGGTTCCGGTGAGTGTGTTGTTCAATCTCTCCATTTGTGGAATATCATGCATGAACATGTTATGATGAGAAAAAAACAATGAGACTGAGCAACAATAACGACATAACCCACAACAAATCAATAAATTTTATCATGTATTTCATAATTATATATTATTAATCATGACTATGGTTTTATATATTGACTTTCGTTGTATGGTTCTACCATTTTTTATTTGAAATGAAAATATTTATTTTACTTCATAAATACGTTTGAGCAATAATACGTATTGTCACCTCTTGAATGTGATGGTAGACATTTCTTGTAATGAGGGTGTTTTGGGATGGGGTGTTATGAACTCCTCTAAGCGACAAACCTAAACACTCCTAGACTGCTTTTTTCACCTCCTTTGTTGCGGTCGAGCTTCTCTTCGTTCAATCCAAGCTTATCTTTTTTCTCTCATTCGTGTTTTCCATGAGGTTCTATGGGAGGAAAAACTCCAGAATAAAAATGTTTACGATAGACAGAGAAATAGGAGTTTTTGAAGAACAAAACTTTAAGCTATAACTACATGGTTATGTGCTTCTATAAACTCTATATATGATGTTAAATATTTTGAAAGAGTTATGGTTTCTTTTTGTGGAAGATCTAAAAACTACTAGAAATGTCATAATTATAACATTATAATTTGTAACACTTATTATTTTTTAGTTAATGAAAGTAATTGTATGTTCTTCACTTCTTAGTTCCTTATATCAACCTTCTTCACTTCTCAGTTCTTTAAACGATGAGAAGCTCGACTTTAACGTAAAATCTTGGTTATGACGAATGAGAAAGTGGAAGTGGGTAAGGAGTGTTGGGATTTGTCTCTCTATGGATTTCGCGCCATTCTTAAGGAAAGAGACATTTGATAAAGGAGAGGAGAAAGAACTTGAAAACAATTGGAGAAGACAAAAGGAGAAAATGGAATAAGAAGAAAGAGATGGCGAACTAATTATGCCGAAGAATGATTTATAATTTAACAACTATTTAATGGTGGTTTTATATATTGTTGTGTTAATATAAAATAAATTTGATAAGTTTATGTATTGTTATGATATATAACATAAATTTATTAATATATATATGGAAAAATAACTCATGAATCATCATCATCATCATCATCATCATTATTACATGGCTCTACAAATAACAAATATCCGCAACTATTCGATTATTTGTATTTGTATTGGATGAATATCTGAATTTATTAATTCATATTTGTATTTGTAAATTCAGATATTCGTAAATACATTTAAAGATATTTTTAAAATATTTTTAAAGTAAAAAATAGTTAAAAAAATCAATGAAAAACCAATAGTTCAAATCATAACAAAAATACATAATATAAATAAAACGAAATACCAAATCTTCACATTCATCTTCACATCGACCATTTAAATTCAGTTTCGTCGATAGCTCTACTAATATCACCAAATCATTTAAAACAATGTAACAAATTGTAAGATTATCAAATCAAATATGAAATACATTAAAATAAAACTCACATGAAATATATATATATATATATATATATATATATTGAGTTCTATTTTTTGATATCTTGCAAAGTCTCCATAACATTATCTAAATCATCCAGATTACGAATCTAATTTTGAGTGTAAATTAAATCTTCAACCATGTTAGTTATTTTAATGTATTTGATATTTTAGTCTTCCAATTATAAATATATTGTATATTTATCTATATATTTGTATAATGAGTATTAAAATAAGATTAATAATATTCTTTATTTACAATTGGATCCTTAAAATTAATTTTATTATATATATATTAAATAAATTGTCAATCTAATACTCATATATACGTATAGTCCATATAATTGAATATACTATTTATATTTGTATTTATCGCATATTTAATTTTTAATATTTGTATTTGTATTTATACGAGTAAAATATTCAAATTTTCTATTAAAAAACGGATCATATACAAATTATTTGAATGCCCACCCCTCTAGGGTTATAAATTCAGATATTTGTACATACAAATATTTATCGGATATACAAATATTCTTAACAATATTTGAACTTAAATTTTTTAAAAGTAAAAGAAAAAAATTCAATAAAAATCAATAATTATCAAATATAATTCAAACTAAAGTTCAAATCAAACAAAAACGCAAAATACGTAATATAACGAAAATATCAAATATTCACATTCATCTTCACACCAATTATTTAAATTCAGTTTTTCTATTACTATCGTCAATCCATCTATGATAATGGAAAAATATTAGATTATCAAATCAATCCATTTAAAAAATTGCATAAAAGTTATATATTTATCGGGTTCTAATTTTTTTGATATCTTGCAATATTTTCATTACATTATCAAAATTATTTGGATTACAAATTTAATCTTGAATACAAACTAAAACTTTCACAATATTAATTATTTTAATATATTTAATATTTTAATTCTCTAATTATTAATTATTAATATATTGTATATTTATTTATATATATAATTACTATTAAAATAAGATTACAAATTTTTTTTATTTACAATTTCATCTTTAAATTAATTTTATTATATATCTATATATTAAATAAATTTTTTATTTAGTATTTACAAATCAAATAATCTATTCTACTTGTATTTATATTTATTAAATATCTAAAAAAAAATAGTTAAATATTGTTTATATATATATAATTGGATTTTTTCCAAAGAACAATAAGATCCACATCTCTACACTATTTAGATAATCGGAAAATGGCGATCTCCGGCTTCGGAGATGAGTCTCGAACCCTGCTTTTTCTCGATACAGTCGACGGTTCCGTCAATTACCGAGGGATTCCATTCCCGCCGAGAACCTTCACCGGCGGCTGGAGATCCGCCGGATTCATCATCTGTAACTCCCGAGTTTCTCTTCTCGATTTGCTCTCTGATTGCTTAGGGTTTTTACTGGGTATCTGGTCATAGGCGGGGAAGTGGCTGAGCGATTCGCCTACTTCGGGATACTCTCTAATCTGATAACGTACTTGACTGGTCCTCTGGGAGAGTCGACAGCAACGGCGGCGGCGAACGTGAACGCTTGGGACGGAATGGCATTGTTGTTGCCGCTTGTATGGGGCTTCATCGCCGACTCATTCCTCGGCCGCTTTCGTACAATCCTCCTCGCCTCTTCTATCTATATCCTGGTACTAACAAAAAATCGTTTACAATTCATGCATTGGATTTTGCTTGAGACGGAAGTTGAAATTCATGTTAAGAAGAAACCTGTTTGCTTGAGGCACACTCTACATATGAATTCTTTTGTGTCTATTTGAGGATTGAATCTGTATTCTCACTTCTTGAAGGCAAAATTGTGGTCGTGTGTTGATTTGATGAACCGCAGGGGCTTGCATTGCTGACCTTCTCTGCCATGATTCCTTCTATAAATTCATCTGATTGCAAAGGTGTCGATTCGTGCCCATCTCAGTTCCAAGTAATTATCTTCTTCTCTGCTCTGTATATGGTAGCAATTGCCCAAGGAGGGTTCAAGCCATGTGTTCAGGCTTTTGGAGCTGATCAGTTTGACAGTGAAGACCCAGAAGAGTGCAAAGCCAAAAGCTCCTTCTTTAATTGGTGGTTCTTTGGCTCGTGCGCTGGCACCTTAGTAACTCTATTGATCTCAAATTACATTCAAGACAACCTTAGTTGGGTCCTAGGCTTCGGTATTCCATGTCTTGCCATGGTTGTTGCTATGATTCTTTTCTCTGTTGGAATTAGGACATACCGATTCAACGCTGGACGAGAAGAACAAAGGGCTTTCGTCAGAATCGGAAATGTTTTCGTTGCAGCTTCAAAGAACTGGCGAACGCCAAATTCAGCAGTAGCGGATGCAGAAGACAGCCTTGGATTCTGGTAAGAGAATCACTGTCTCCTTAAAGTATGTCATATAATGGGTTTGAGCAAAGCATCATTATAGCATCATTATGGCATCATTATAGCATATCGTGCTTCGTGTAATACCGCAGTTTCCTCAACAAGGCATTGGTCGGACCTACGTATTCCTGTAGTATAACTGATATTGAAGAGGCAAAAGCAATGCTCAGGCTCATTCCAATATGGATAACGTGTCTGGTCTATGCCATTGTATTTGGACAGACCAATACATTTTTCACCAAACAAGGAGCAACCATGGATAGATCAATCACATCGGGATTCAAAATTCCAGCTGCAACCCTTCAATCCTTCATAAACATAGCCGTCGTGGTATTCATACCCATCTACGACCGTGTATTCATCCCCATTGCCAGATCTTTCACTGGTAAACCAACGGGAATCACCGTGCTTCAGAAAATCGGTGTGGGCATGATCCTCCCTGTTTCTGCTTTGATAGTAGCGGCCCTGGTCGAGATGAAAAGACGTAAAACTGCTGAGGATTACGGACTTGTTGATTTGCCAGACGCCGTAATTCCGATGAAGGTATGGTGGTTGGTCCCACAGTACGTCCTGCTCGGAATCTCAGAGGTGTTTGCAATGGTAGGTCTTCAAGAGTTATTCTATGACCAAATCCCAAACGACCTGAAGAGTGTGGGTCTGTCATTGTACCTTAGCATTTTCGGTATGGGGAATTTCCTTAGTAGCTTTATGATATCGGTAATCGACAAAGCCACGAAACAATATGGCGAAAGAAGCTGGTTCGCGGATAACCTTAACCGCGGTCATCTCGACTACTTCTACTGGCTACTTGCTGCTCTTAGTTCCCTTTGCTTGGCTTTGTTCTTGTATTTCGCTAAGTCATACATCTACCACAGATCAACAATCACATTGTAAAATCATGTTCTCCTTTTATGTTTTTTAAGGTAAGTATAATATATATATTTTTATAAATTATCATATTTTAAATATGGTAATATATATATATATATATATATTATATTTTAAATTACATAGAAAAAATATTTGAAATATTTTGTATTAGGTAACCAAAATTTTAAAATGTCATTTATGATGATATATATATATATATTATATTTTAAATTATATAGAAAAATAATAGAATTATGATATATTATCATATGTTATCTTTTTAACATTAATACAAATAATAGAATTAAATATTGAATTATTTGTATTTAAATGTTTCTAGATAGTTATTTTATTAGATATATAAATTATTTTACAAAAACTTAAATTAAAAAAATCTAATTACAAATAACTAAATATATCTAAAAATTTGTCTATTCTCCTAAGATAATATTGTTTTATTTCCATTCTCCTTTCAATTTTGTACAGTATTCTATATCTCCATCAACTTTTAATTTTCATGTTATTCTCCTTTTAACTATAATTATCCGTTAAAAATTCTAATAAATTTATTATTATTATAAAATAATAATATTATGTGAATGTCTTTTGAGTTTTCCAACTCTTCATATTCTCTATTTACTCTCCCACTTTATTTCTATTTAATTCTATGAATTATGACTACCTTATCTCTTAATCTATTTGTTTGTCTCTTCATCTATCCTTGTAAGCCTATAAATAGAGGCAATTTCATTTGTAAATGTACACTTGAGAATCATTCTTCAATAAGAATTATCTCCTCCTCTCTCCTGCTCTCTTCTCTCAATATTGTTTCTATTTCTTTTATAATAATTATTTCGGTTTAAAATCTTAACAATTCATCCGATTTTGATAAAATTCATGGATGAATTCATAATTTACATATTATTTTAAAAATAACGTGACAATTTAAACATATAAATAAAAAACACTAATTTATAGACATTTGAATAAATTTATATATTTTTTATGATTTTTTTAGGATTTGGAACACGTCATTAAACTTTTCGTCAGATTTAATTTGTATTATTGTTCTAATGGTTTATCTTGGAAGGGTTTGGTATGGTATGAATATTCAATATTGAGCTTGGACTGACCTTGCTTATATGATTAGTATTAGTAGGCAATTATTTAATTGAAATCATATAGTCTACACCGAGAATATTAATTTATAAATACACAAACGTAACTGGTGCGTGAAAGTTTTCTGATGTAAATTTATTTATAAAACTTTTCAATTTTACTTATCTCGCAATAGATAATGTTACTGACTAATCGTATGCATAAATATATATATATATATATATAAATGTTACTGCCTAACCATCTATTATGTATATTATTAAAAGAAAATAATAAAGAATTCTAAGAATATTCAACTCTGAGCCGTTCTTGAGAATGAAAAGCGACAGGTTGTCTCTTCAAACGATATCAAAACGGCGAGTGATTTGTTTTGTTTGAATATGAAATGAGATCATTTTTATTTTACTTTTATTTAAATAAAGTGCTTTATAAGCTATAAAGGCTATATATTTGTAACACCAACATGACTTTAATCCCCAGTTCCAAAGGATTAGACATTAGTATAAACTCTACCAATATTCCTCCTTATCCTTTTTTTTCTTTCCTCCGGTCCCTACAAAATAAATTTATTGAGCATTTTTTTTAAAAAATATTTTCCAAATAAACATTACTTAAAATTCGAGCACTTCGATCATTATTGATAACTTTAAACTTAAGAGACTAAAATTGAATTAGAATATGATAAATACTATATAAGTATAATCATAAAGATTGAAACTTTTCTAATTAAGTTTATTAAATAAATAATTATGATACTTAATCGACCCAATTCAATGGTGGAATATCAGATATACCTTCGTAGGGCTAAAACGCTTCAAAAATATATTTCCCTAAAATAATTATTTAATCGGAAAAAAATTGGAGAAAAGAAAAATTTACCCTTAATTTTCGAACGTGAAAAAACCCGCATTCTGGGAGAGTAAAAGCCAAACCCGCATTCTATGAGAGTAAAAGCCAAGAAAGAACAAGTGATTTCGAACTTGAGAGAGATCGATTCGAAGTTGGCAAGAAGGAAATGGCTAAAATCAACAGCGGTGGAGAAGAGAGCACGAGTCAATCTTCAATAAGTGTAAGTAGATCGATTTCTAGGGTTTT